>CM075305.1:10642154-10698401 GCA_037672795.1 Lagerstroemia speciosa
TCCGAGTAGTAGAGATATCAGTTGTACCTTGGGAATCACGGCTGGTGTTTCCCGACTTAGGCTCAGTTTAGGCCTTAAGAGTTGAAGATGTCTGTGGCTTTTCTTCCTTCTTTGAGGAGCTCAGCTTCCAAAGATTAGACCACGAGTTGGGACCTAATCGTGTGCCTCCTCTCCTGAGTTGTTGTTCCACTTTCATTGCCATGTGCACCATCTCTTCCAACTCTACATAATGATGCATTTCTACTCTATCATGAATTTCTCGGTTCAAGCC
Source organism: Lagerstroemia speciosa (assembly GCA_037672795.1). NCBI lineage: Eukaryota > Viridiplantae > Streptophyta > Magnoliopsida > Myrtales > Lythraceae > Lagerstroemia > Lagerstroemia speciosa. The sequence goes on from CM075305.1 coordinate 10,642,426, forward strand.
AAACAAAAATCTGGCTCGTATCATTGTAATCTCCATCTCCTTAAAATAATCTTCAACACTTCGACTCCCTTGTCTAAGAGATTGCAACCTTTTATGCAACTCTCGGTAATAGTAGCTTGGAACGAACCGCTTCCTCATCACCGATTTCATGTCCTCCGATGTTTCAGTGGGACGTTCTCTATTCCGTCTCCTGCTCAAACAAGCTGGTCCCACCCATAATAGCATAATCAGAAAACTCAATGGCAGCAAGTTTTACCTTCTTTGCTTCGGAATAGTTGTGGCAATCAAATATGAACTCCTCTTCTTCTCCCACTCAAGATATGCTTCTGGATCAGATTTGCCTTGGAAAGATGGAATCTTCATCTTGATGCTACCCAAATTATTATCTTCTCGATTCCTAACTTCTCCATTCCGATGCCCAAACCTGCCTCGTCGCTTGTTCGGTTCTTCTAACTCCTCATCATCCTCGTTATCTCCCCATGGACCTGTTGCCCATGCCCCCTATTGTTGTGGCTGTGATGCGGCTCACTCGATACTCTGTCTTCAACCTGATCCAACCTATTTTGAATTGGCTCCAATTCAAGTCGCATTATCCGTCTCATCTCCCCCAACAATGCTCCATTGAAGATTCGGGATGGTACGTTGTTGAATCTCTTCGGATGGATCTCGTCTCGATGTTGAGCCATGTATAGATTCTGCAACTAGGTTAGTATGAATATAGAAAGAAAAAGGACCTCACCTCACTCCCTCACGTGTTTCACTCAAAAGATGATTCACTCAATTCACTCGTGTTTCTCTCAAGTATTCGGCTTTTACCCTCTAATATGCTCACCACTTGGCCCTTTTTCCACTCTTGTTGCCTTCTTTAGTTCTTAATCGGACTCAAGGAACAACCAAGAAACTTGCAGCAATTCAAGTATGAATCCAACCAAAACAAATCACAAGGATCCTTAGGGTGAAGAGTCAAGGAAATAGATGAGTATGAATCTTAAACATAAGAATGATGGAAAAGGAATGATTCTGAGCAAGAAAACTAGGTGGATTTATGATTGATAAGTTGATGCTAAGACAGTATGATATCTTCTTCGCTTCCCTTGATTTCTTTCTTTCTACTTTTGCTTTCTGTCTTTCTTTCTTTTTTTTTTTGTTTTGCTGTTGATACTCTTTTTTTTCTTTCTTTTTTTTTGGCACGAATTTTTTTTCTTTTTTTCTTTTTTTTTTTTTGCAAGCAAACTCAAGAACGAACTAAGAAAAGAAAGGATAGATTTTAACAAGAACGAAGAAGAAAATAATGAAAAAGGATAGATGAAACTTGTCTTAGAACCAAAGCTCTGATACCAACTGATGTGAACCTTACCAACATGTGGCAAAACCCGACAACAATATATGGAAGAGAACCCCAAGATCTGCAAAGAACAAGTTCCGAAGGCGAGCTTTGACCCACTACCAAGCGAGATAGGAACCAAAGCTACGGTTTGGAAAGGATGCCACACCCCGAGGATCGAAGTGATAAGTCCGGTTGTAGAACGCCACAAGAAATCTTGATAAGTTCTACGAGTCTTCTCAAGAACCAAGAAGAGCAAATTCCTCACAAAATAATATATTGAATAACAAAAGAAGTCTGGAAATTCGTCCATCCTCAGCCTTGACCTATAAATAGGCCACAATTACAAGATATGCGAAATATTGTATCTCCAGATTGCCTCCTATGTAATAGGCAACAAAAATATTCTAACTATTCTTTAGGAAACAATGAAATATTACCCTAATATTCTGACTTAGAAAGGTAATATATTATTAGCCATGTAATATTCTTCTTTGACCAGAATTATTCAACTTTGACTGGAATCTTCGAGAACTTCAATAATGTTGACATATGTTGCTGGCACACGTGGACTTGCTTCAGCATGCTTCATTGAGTTCGCCTGAGTCCAAATTCTCCGAACTAGCCCGTTCAGATCTTCTCTAAGCTTCTTGGCCCGTGCCCTCGTAATTGGCCCGTTAGGAACTCTAATAGGATCTCTTGTACCATTCTCTTGATTTGCATCACCTCGAGGTGTGGCATTTCCTCTCTCGTAGTCTTGGTTCGTTCCAGATCTGGGTTACGAGTCAAGCACAAACCCTTGTCTTCCCGTTCTTGGGGTTTTGTCCATGTTGTTGATGCGTTTTGTGTCATCTGACGCACATCAAGGTGCTCATCATCGGCTTAAGGTTGGGGCTACGACAGTCCATTTGTCAAATCCAGAAGGTTCGGTTGCAAAACATAGGGGCGAAGCGATTCAGGAATGCACTAAATGGACTAATTGAAGAATTTTTGGCTGATTCTAGGAAAGGAGAGACCATGATAGCCCCAAGTGCAGATCGGGGCATAATGCTCATGATTGGAAGAATATATCCATGACTGAAGTTTGCACGTGCACGGTTGCTTATTTTGGGATTCTTGGGGTTTTGTCCATCTTTTGTCAGTGTGTTTTGTGTCATCTAATGCACATCAAGGTGCCGATCATCGGCTTAAGGTTGGGGCTACAACAGTCCATTTGTCAAATCCAGAAGGTTTGGTTGCAAAACCTAAGGGCGAAGCGATTGAAGAAAGCACTAAATGGACTAATTGAAGAACATTGGGCTGATTCTCGGAAAGGAGAGACTGAGATAAGCCAAGGTGCAGATCGAGGCATAATGCTCATGATTGGAAGAATACATCCATGACTGAAGTTTGCCAGTGCACAGTTGCTTATTTCAAGATTCTGAGTAGTTTGCATGTGGGGGAGTTGTTTATTATGAGATGCTGAATAGTTTCCATGAGCATTTCATCCATTTCCTCTTTTAAATGATTGCTCTAATATATAGGGGACATAGCCACGAATTTGTAAGAAAACCTTTGATCATCGTCAGAGGTGAAAGTTTTCTACTCTCTTTTGGTTCTTGAAATAACTTCCAAACTTATCGAGTTTTATCTCGTGTTACTCTAGCAATCGAAACTTATAACCCTCGTGGTGTGGCGTTTCCTCTCTTCGTAGTCTTGGTTCGTTCCGGATCAAGGTTACGAGTCAAGCACAAACCCTTGTCTTACCATTCTTGGGCTTTTGTCCATCTGTTGTCAGTGTGTTTTGTGTCATCTGACGCACAGCAAGGTGCTAATCATCGGCTTAAGGTTGGGCCTACAACAGTCCATTTGTCAAATCCAGAAGGTTAGGTTGCAAAACCTAGGGGCGAAGCGATTCAGGAATGCACAAAATGGACTAATTGAAGAACATTGGGCTGATTCTCGGAAAGGAGAGACCGAGATAAGCCCAGGTGCAGATCGAGGCATAATGCTCATGATTGGAAGAATATATCCATGACTGAAGTTTGCATGTGCACAGTTGCTTATTTCGGGATTCTGGGTAGTTTACATGTGGGGGAGTTGTTTATTCTGAGATGCTGCATAGTTTCCATAAGTATTTCATCCATTTCCTCTTTTAGATGATTGCTCTAATATATAGGGGAGGGAGCCACGAATTTGTAAGAAAACCTTTGGTCATTCTCGGAGTTGAAAGTTTTCTGCTCTTTTTTGGTTCTTGAAATAACTTCCAAACTTATCGAGTTTTATCTCGTGTTACTCTAACAATCGAAACTTAAAACCCTCAAGGCATGGCATTTCCTCTCTTTGTAGTCTTGGTTCGTTCCTGATCTTGGTTCCGAGTCAAGCACAAACCCTTGTCATCCCGTTCTTGGGGTTTTGTCCATCTGTTGTCAGTGTGTTTTGTGTCATCTGACGCACATCAAGGTGCTCATCATCGGCTTAAGGTTGGGGCTACGACAGTCCATGTCACGACCCGAATCAAGCCGTGACTTGATTCGTGGCCATGACCAATCATGATCGATCAAATAAGGTTGTGTAAGAGTGTGACTCGTTTAAAACACTGTAGTGCACCGAATTAACCCTACTCCTTTCATGCCCGATTAAAACAACTCGTACTTGATCATTCAGAGCAAACTATACCATAAGAAACTGAATTGTTATTACAACTCTTTTACTTGCATTTACATGTGTACAAGACTTGAAATTAAGTCCATATTCATGTCCTACATCCTATGTAGACCCTTGAAGAGACTTATCCAAAAGGATCACCATGGCTGACCACTATATGTACCTTCTATCCAAACGAACGACTTCAAAAACACTCTAGGTATATCCACCGCTCCTAGTCCCAAACTTCAACTCTTATGATCTGAGATGTTAAAATCAAAGGGTGAGCTTGCATTGCTCAGTAAGTTGACAATCCATAGTTCAAACATTAAAATCCATCAACTACAATGAAAGCTATTCGGTACAATCATTTCAATTCACAATAGAAGCAACGTTCAACCACCAGGAAGTATTCATACTTACTTGTGGGCACCATATAGGTTTGCACATGCAACAATATAACTTGATTATGCAAGATCATATAATTTAGTGGAACCATGAGTGAGTGCAATATTCAACAACTATCTAATGACCTATTAGCTTTGTGGATGCATGCACGTAACCGACTGGCCAGTGGACCCTTCCGGGTAATCGTAAACATTACCAACCGATCAGTGGTCCATTCATCCCTTCCGGGATCATATCATCGTGCTCCTCATGGGAACCTTCTGTATCAACTTTCTTATAACATATACCAACTGATCAGTGGCCATTCGTCCCTTCCGAGACATCCCTCTTGAGGGATATTCGTATAATTTGTCCCTTGCGGGATATGCATATGCTTGCATGCTATGTATGCTTCAATCACTTAGGCACTTATATAGCTCGATCATGTGACATATTAATGTTGCACATTCATGTTAATTAAATATATCCCACTCTTATGGGAATCAAAGAAATATCAGCAATATGCCCCATTCACATAACCATCCAAAATGGATCATCATCTTCAGCATGCTTAATGGAGCTTAAGCACAGTTCTTAAGAATAATTAAACTTGTCTTATCATGCTAATCCAGCTTATGACCACCTAAGCCATCTCATAAAACTCTGCAATGTAGTAATCGAATGTTACTAACCAAGCTTGGTACTTTCTAGTTACACCAATTAAACCTTAACACAGCAACAAAGCATACAATATCATGCTAATCCTGCTTAATTAAACTTAATTATTCTCATTAACCTCTAATCACAATAACTTAAACAATCGCATGTTAGATGGATTTCATGACGAATGCCGTCAACATAAATAAATGCATATAAATTATGGCTCATAAGTATCATGAAAACGTTCAACCTATTAATCAATCCAAAAGGAATCACCAACCAGTCAAACAAATCAAGTTTTATTTGGAATGTATTGATGAACTCATATCCCTCTTTCAACCAAACATGATGAAATTCACTTTCCACATTAGGCTTTGAAATCAAACATGCATCATGAAATCCATCTAACATGCGATCTAAATGAGGAACAAAATTAGGGCACATGACCATGGTGTTTTTGATGGCTTGAAAATCAGAAAACCCTATCCATGTTTGATCCTTATGCTCTAAAACCATAAAAAGACTCATATACTCTCTAACTTGTAGATTTACCACTAGCTCATTGGGTTGTAGTTGAATCTCCTTCATCTCCTTATGATTACTTCTAATGGCTAGTTGGTTTGGACTTGATCCTTGGTGCACTCCCTTGAATTCCTGCAAATAGGAAATAATATTGCTCGGCAAGAATCCGACAAGATTGTTAGTAAATAAAAACGGCTCCTTAATCATAAGGGGCTGATGTAAAATTAAAGAACTCTCAATCTCACAGTCTTTTTCCTCTCTTGCACTCACCAATGAAACATCACTCTTATTTTCTCTCTTCTCAATTTCTTTTATCTCATGCTCTTTTGTCTCCTTTTCATTGCTTTCTGTTTCTTGACACTCATCTATCTTTTTATCACACTGTTTCTTTTGCTCACTCTCTCTTTTTTTATCACACTCTTTTTCTTGAGCATTCTTTTGGTTCTCATGAATTTGTGTAATACTCACAGCTTTTTTTACTTCCATAGATAGCTCAGAATAGATCTTCATTAAGGGGACCTCAACTTGCTGAGAGGTTGATCTTGAAGAACTTGTTGCAGCCATGCTTGTGCGCCATTCATTCATGTTTCTTTGCTTCAACCGTCGTTCAACTTTCATGGCATGGAGCAACATATCATTGAGCTCCTCATAGCAATGCACCGCCACTTCATCCACAATCTCAGGATTTAATCCGCGTACGAACCTATCCATGGTGACTTCTATGTCTTCCTCTATGTTCGCTCGGGTCATTGCAACCTTCATCTCTTTGTAATATTCGATAACGCTCTTTGATCCTTGAGTGAGATGTTGCAATTTGCTGTGCAATTCCCAGCGATAGGAACTTGGAAGGAATCGTTGCCTCATTATTGACTTCATCTCATTCCATGTCTCAACGGATCGCTCTCCATTCTGTCTCCTACTTGTAATAATCCGATCCCACCAAATAATAGCATAGTCGGATAATTGAAATGAAGCAAGTTGTACCTTTTTCTTTTCGGAATAGATATGATGTTTGAAGACCATCTCCATTCCTTCCTCCCACAAAAGATAAGCTTCGGGGTCGTTTTTGCCTTGGAAAGTCGGAAACTTCACTTTTGTGTCACGGAGATCATTGTTCTGCCTTGGTCTTCTCAATTTTTTATCTTCGTATGGAAGCTGAAAGCTTTTTCTTTTTGCTTCATCCTCAATTCGATCTATCTTCTCATGGATTTGTTTGAATTCAGCTCTCATCATCCTCCCAACCTCGTGTACATATGCTTGTAGTTGTACATCTTCGAATGCACTTTCCTCTTGATAGTGTGACATGATGAGAATCTGCAATAGATATTAGGACCTCACAAGCACTCTCTCACGTGTTTCACTCAAGAATATGTTCACTCAATTCACTCGTGTTTGCACTCAAACGGCTTTTATCCTCTAATAATCTCACCACTCTTGCCTTTTTCCACTCGTATATTCTCTTTCAGTTCTTTTTGAACTAAACAAACTATAACCAGAATGTCCCGCAACAATCCACCATGACTTCACCAGGATTTGAAAGAAGAGAATAGGGTCAAGTTCCAAAGTAATGAAGATCAAGCGAAATAAGGGGGTTACGGACAAGAGAATGATAGATCAATTGAAAAGAAAGAACTTTGAGTACGAAGATGTTGATAGCTCTATGAATGGACAAATATTTTTTGGACATGCTCAATATCTCACTTCTTCTACCTTTTTCTACCTTTTTTTTCACTGCTGATTGCAAATTTTTCTTTCTTTTTTTTTTGCAACTTTTTCTTTCTTTTTTTTGTGCTTCCTTTTTTTGCTACTTTTTATTTCTCCCGCTACTTTTTTTTTTTACTTTTTTCTTAAGAAGATAATAGAAAAGAAAGAAGATAAAGAAAGACAGCGACGATGAAAGAAAACAAAGGAAAACAAAGGAAAACAAAGAAAAACAAAAAGGATAGATTGAACCTGACTTAGAACGTTGGCTCTGATACCAAATGATGCGAACCTCGCCAACACCGTGATGAGACCCAATATCAAGTATGATAAGAACCTCACCAACATGTGACGAAACCCATATACGACTAAGGTCTCCAGGAAACGTGTCCTTATCAAGCTCGAAAGGTGGAACCTTGACCCATTACCTATAGAGAGGTAAGAACCTTGGTATAGTGAAGACGCCACAATCAACTATGGAAGGATTGATTGATAAGTCGGGGATGAACGCCATGGAATACTCCGATAAGTTCGAATAGTTCTTCAAAGAACCAAAGAGAATAAAATCTCACACTTCATTAATGAATAAAACTGATCCAAATTCGTCCAAGGGCAAGCACCAGCCTTTAAATAAGCCAAAGTGCAATATTACATCAAAAATAACCTTCCTAAATGTGTGATAACCCAATACCAATATGCCTAGATGGATCTAAAGGGGTATATTTTATAACTTGACTTGCCAATGTGCCTAGATTAGATCCAAAAGCTACATCTGCTTATCTTATAACCTGAATTGGATCTAAATGCTCTTTTGCATATTCATCTCTCAGATTGGGCTTAGACACATTTTGATCTTACAACATATCTTGTTTTGAGCTTAGCTATAACTGAAGATCAAATGGAGTTAGATTATTGAATTAGGCATACAAATTGGCCAAGATTACATAAAACATCTAAAGGCCTATGATGCATTTGGATTGGGCTATGAAGTCTGATATAATTACTTGGATTTAGGCCCAAAGTGAAGCCCATTTCCAGCCCAGCTCTGCTTTGGACGAATTTGTGAATTGGATAATGATAGATATTTAGGGAAGTGACAGAAAGTATTGGGGAAAGAATTAGCAAAAAGTCAAAAAGATGGGGTAGGGGTCTGGTGACACCTGTCCTACAACTCAGCTAGCCCTCCTTCCTCAGACAAATATAGCTCACTTTAATCACCATTTGCAGCCATGGAAGCAAACAATATAGAGAGAGAGAGAGAGAGAGGGAGAGGTTGCAGGTGGAAGAAGAGATCTGAAAGCCTTGCATGTAAGTTGGTTTTTCATAGTTTAAAACATCAATATTCATTAGCTTTGATGTTAGCTAAGATCATCCTTAGCTTAAGTAGGAGGGATTAGTGTATACGAGTCAGTTACGAGATTTACTTCGTTGAATTTGTATAGCAGTATTGCTATTGATTGAAGGATCAATGGTATTCTAGAGATGTATTTGAAATTGTTTCAGCATCATTAGAATGGTGTGATGAATATTTCGATGTATGTGGTTGAGTTAATTGATCAATGATGTTTGCTAATCTGCCATGTTTAAGTTGTTGTGATTAGAGGTTAATGAGTATAATTAAGCTTAATTAAGCATGATTAGCATGATATTGTATGCTTTATTGCTGTGTTAAGGTTTAATTGGTGTAACTAGAAAGTACCAAGCTTGATTAGTAACATTTGATTACTATGTTGTAGAGGTTTATGAGATGGCTTAGGTGGTCATAAGCTGGATAGCATGATGAGACAGGTTTAATTATTCTTATGAACTGTGATTAAGCTCCATTAAGCTTGCTGAAGATGATGATCCATTTTGGATGGTTATGTGAATGAGGCATATTGCTGACATTTCTTTGATTCCCACAAGAGTGGGATATATTTAATTGACATGAATGTGCAACATGAATATGCTACATGATTGGGCTATATAAGTGCCTAAGTGATTGAAGCATACATAGCATGCAAGCATATGCATATCCCGCAAGGGACAAATGATACGAATATCCCTCAAGAGGGATGTCCCGGAAGGGACGAATGGCTACTGATCAGCTGGTATATGTTATAAGAAAGATGATACGGAAGGTTCCCGTGAGGAACATGATGATATGATCCTGGAAGGGATGAATGGACCACTGATCGGTTGGTAATGTTTACGATTACCCGGAAGGGTCCACTGGCCAGTCGGTTACGTGCATGCATCCACAAAGCTAATAGGTCATTAGATAGTTGTTGAATATTGCACCCACTCATGGTTCCACTAAATTATATGATCTTGCATAATCAAGTTATATTGTTGCCTGTGCAAACCTATATGGTGTCCACAAGTAAGTATGAATACTTCCTGGTGGTTGAATGTTGCTTCTATTGTGAATTGAAATGATTGTACCAAATAGCTTTCATTGTAGTTGATGGATTTTAATGTTTGAACTATGGATTGTCAACTTACTGAGCAATGCAAGCTCACCCTTTGATTTTAACATCTCAGATCATAAGAGTTGAAGTTTGGGACTAGGAGCGGTGGATATACCTAGAAGTGTTTTTGAAGTCGTTCGTTTGGATAGAAGGTACATATAGTGGTCAGCCATGGTGATCCTTTTGGATAAGTCTCTTCAAGGGTCTACATAGGATGTAGGACATGAATATGGACTTAATTTCAAGTCTTGTACACATGTAAATGCAAGTAAAAGAGTTGTAATAACAATTGAGTTTCTTATGGTATAGTTTGCTCTGAATGATCAAGTACGAGTTGTTTTAATCGGGCATGAAAGAATAGGGTTAATTCGGTGCACTACAGTGTTTTAAACGAGTCACACTCTTACACAACCTTATTTGATCGATCATGATTGGTCATGGCCACGAATCAAGTCACGGCTTGATTCGGGTCGTGACATTTATGGTATCAGAGCAATAGGCTATAAAAATGATTGTAAACTTGTCTAGTTGTGTCAAGAGTCTAGGGTTGATGTTTGAATGATTTATTCAATGTATGTGTATTTTGCTTGCATTTAAGGTATATCAGAATGAGGGGAAACAGCAGGAGTCTAGATCCTCGATTGGAGGGTATTTTTCATGCTTTGGATCAAATGACGGACATTATGAGGGCTCAAATGACTCAACATGACCGGGATAATACTGCTCGAGGTGAACAAGCTGAGGCTATCAAGAGATGTGCTGTGGAACAGTTTATGAAACTTAATCCTCCTAAATTTCAAGGGACCGGTGATCCGGCAGAAGCTGAGGGTTGGATTAACAAGCTAGAGAAGATATTTACAGCCTTGACCTGTTGTGAAGAGGATATGATCATTTTTGCTGAGTTTATGCTTGAAGGCAATGCCGACCATTGGTGGAGGGCAACGAAGCCGAGACTTGTGGCTGGTGGTCAGACTATTACCTGGAGGAGATTCGTTGAGGTCTTCCTAGGGAAATACTTTTCTGATTGTGCGCGGGATCAAAAGGTTATCGATTTCCTGAAGCTAGAGCAAGGCAATATGACTGTGGATCAATATGAAGCTCGTTTTGCAGAATTATCCAGGTTTGCACCTCAACTCATTGCTGATGAATGTGAGAGAGCTAAGAAGTTTGAGAGGGGCTTGAGGCCTGCCATTAGGAGTAGACTTGCTGCGCTGAAGTTACGAGTATATGATGATGTCTACGAAAGGGCTCAATTGGTGGAGAAAGATATAGTCGAATATCATTCAGAGCAAGGGCAGAAAAACAAAGAGAGAGGTTCTTCTTCTTATTCTCAACAGTTGAAGCCTAGAACTTATGATTTTAAGAGGTCTAAGGAGAAGGCTCTGATACAAAAAGGGCAACCTCAACAGAATTACAACCAATGTGATAAATGTGGAAAAGCCCACCGGCCACCCTGTCGTGCAGGATCGGGAGCATGTTTCAAATGTGGAAGAACTGATCACAAGATCAAAGATTGTCCCCAGATGCAACAGCAGAATCCAACTAACTCGGGAGCGAGGGCACCAAAGCCGAATGTACAGGGAAGGGTTTATGCTCTTACGGAGAGTGATGCTGAAGCCTCAAACTCTGTCATTACAGGTAACCTCCCGATATGTGGTAATATGGCTTATATCTTGGTGGATTCAGGTTCTACACATTCCTTCATCTCTCCCCATTTTGCACGCCATTTGAAGACCAACCCGGAACCGTTGGGATACCAGTTAGCAGTGTCCACTCCTGCTGGAGATCCCTTGATTTCTGATATGGTTTACAAATCATGCATTATCCAATTGGGTGATAGGAACTTGGATGCGGATTTGATTGTTTTACCAATGAGTGACTTTGATGTGATTCTAGGCATGGATTGGCTTTCTACTTATCATGCTTGCCTAGATTGCAACAAGAAAGTAGTTACATTTACTATTCCCAATCAGCCTATATTTTATTTTGTGGGAAATAGGGAGTCTGGTGCTTGCTCTTTGATTTCATATATTAAAGCTAACAAATTACTTAGCAAGGGGTGTGAGGGTTTCCTTGCCTATGTAGTAGAGGATAAAAAGGAAAGGGTAAGCATAGATGATGTTCCTATCACTAGAGAATTTCCAGATGTATTCCCAGAAGAATTACCAGGCCTACCCCCTGATAGGGAAATTGAGTTCTCTATTGAGTTACTTCCTGGAACAACTCCTATTTCGAAGACTCCTTATCGAATGGCTCCTGTAGAACTGAAGGAATTAAAAGAGCAATTGCAAGAACTTTTGGAGAAGGGTTTCATTCGGCCTAGTGTATCTCCATGGGGTGCTCCAGTATTGTTTGTAAAGAAGAAGGATGGATCCTTGAGACTATGCATAGATTACAGGCAATTGAATAGAGTAACAGTGAAGAACAAGTATCCATTGCCTAGAATTGATGATCTGTTCGACCAATTACAAGGGGCTGAGGTTTTCTCCAAAATTGATCTTAGATCAGGGTATCACCAGCTCAAAGTCAGTAGAGATGATGTTCCTAAGACGGCATTCAGGACACGATATGGCCATTATGAGTTTCTTGTTATGCCGTTTGGTTTGACTAATGCACCAGCAGCCTTTATGGATCTCATGAATAGAACCTTCAAGCCTTTCTTAGACAAATTTGTGATTGTCTTCATTGATGATATCTTGATCTATTCTAAGAGTCGTGCAGAACACGAAGAACACTTGAGAATTATTTTGCAGAAACTCAGAGAGCACCAATTGTATGCCAAGTTCAGCAAGTGTGAGTTCTGGCTTGACAGGGTTGTATTCTTGGGACATGTCATTACCAAGGAAGGCATATGCGTTGATCCATCCAAAATAGAGGCTATAATCAATTGGGAAAGGCCGACCAATGTGACTGAGGTTCGAAGCTTCTTGGGACTTGCAGGTTACTATAGAAGGTTTGTGGAGGGATTTTCTCGCATTGCTACTCCGCTTACAAGACTTCTACGGAAAGGTGCTAAGTTTAGTTGGCCAGATGAATGTGAGATGAGTTTTCAAGAGTTGAAGAGGCGATTAACGACTGCACCCATTTTGATCATTCCATCTGGTTCTGGAGGATATGTGATCTATACTGATGCTTCACATAAGGGCTTGGGTTGTGTTCTAATGCAGAATGAAGGAGTGGTTGCTTATGCATCTAGACAATTGAAGGAATATGAACAGCGATATCCGACTCATGATCTTGAACTTGCTGCCATCATCTTTGCATTGAAAATATGGAGGCACTATCTTTATGGGGAGAAGTTTGATGTATATACTGATCACAAGAGCTTGAAGTATTTATTTTCACAAAAGGAGCTGAATATGAGACAACGGCGATGGTTGGATCTCTTGAAGGACTACGACTGCACCATTTTATACCATCCAGGTAAGGCCAATATTGTTGCCGATGCATTGAGTAGGAAGTCAGCTTCTCTAGCTTCTTTGATGATTAAAGAATGGATGCTCTTTGAAGAAGTAAGGGATTCAGAATTCAAATTTCTTGTGAAGAGTAGTAATGTGATTCTAGCTACAATGAAGATTGAACCATTATTGCTCCATAGAATTAAGCAAGCACAACAGAATGACACTCAATTATTGGCACTTCAAGATACTAAGAATAGGGAAAAGAATCTTGATTTTCATGTTCTTGAGGATGGTATATTGCGGTTCAGGGGAAGGCTCTGCGTCCCGAATGATATAGACATCCGAAGATGTATTTTGGAAGAAGCACATCGAACTCCTTATAGTGTTCATCCTGGCAGCACAAAAATGTATCGTAATCTTCGGGAACATTATTGGTGGAGTGGTATGAAGAAGGATATTGCTGAGTTTGTATCAAAATGCTTGGTTTGTCAACAGGTTAAAGCAGAGCACCAGAGACCTGGAGGTACTTTGCAGCCACTGCCAATCCCTCAATGGAAATGGGAGGATGTGACGATGGACTTTGTTCAAGGATTACCGAGGACTGCAAAGGGCCATAATGCAATATGGGTTGTTGTTGATCGACTGACGAAATCTGCTCATTTCCTTCCTGTCAGAGTGGATTATACTTTAGACAAGCTTGCAAAGATCTATGTTGAAGAGATTGTTCGACTGCATGGAGTGCCCATCACAATCACATCCGATCGGGATTCTCGCTTTACATCACATTTCTGGAAGGCTTTGCAACAAGCATTAGGAACTAAATTGCAATTCAGCTCTGCCTTTCATCCTCAAACAGATGGTCAATCAGAGAAGACTATTCAGACCCTCGAAGATATGCTCCGTGCTTGTGTTATGGACCTCGGTGGTAGCTGGGATAATCATATATTTCTAGTGGAGTTTGCATATAATAACAGCTATCAGAGTAGTATTGGGATGGCACCATATGAAGCATTATATGGAAGGAAGTGTCGGTCACCAATTTGTTGGGAAGAGGCTGGTGAGCGGAAGCTAACGGGCCCGGAGTTGATTCAGATCACAAATGACAAAATCAAGCTCATTCGGGAAAGACTACGAACAGCACAAAGCAGACAGAAGAGTTATGCTGACAATCGGAGAAGACCACTTGAATTTAAGGAAGGAGATCATGTATTCTTGAAGATATCTCCATCAAAGGGTGTCATGAGGTTTGGCAAGAAAGGAAAGCTGAGTCCACGGTATATCGGTCCGTTTGAAATACTCGAGAAAGTCGGGGCTGTTGCTTATCGGCTGGCATTACCTCCTAAGTTGGCGAATGTGCATAATGTGTTCCACGCATCAATGTTAAGGAAGTATGAACCAGATCCATCTCATGTGATTGATTTCGAACCAATACAGCTCAAAGAGGATATTTCATATGAAGAGAAGCCTATTCAAATTCTGGATCGAAGGGAACAAGAGCTTAGGTCGAAGGTAATTCCATTGGTGAAAGTTCAGTGGCAACACCATGATATTGACGAAGCCACCTGGGAACGTGAGGAGGATATGAGGAATCGGTACCCCTATCTATTTGCTGAGTGAGGTATGTCAAATTTCGAGGACGAAATTTTCTTAAGGGGGGTAGAATGTGATAACCCAATACCAATATGCCTAGATGGATCTAAAGGGGTATATTTTATAACTTGACTTGCCAATGTGCCTAGATTAGATCCAAAAGCTACATCTGCTTATCTTATAACCTGAATTGGATCTAAATGCTCTTTTGCATATTCATCTCTTAGATTGGGCTTAGACACATCTTGATCTTACAACATATCTTGTTTTGAGCTTAGCTATAACTGAAGATCAAATGGAGTTAGATTATTGAATTAGGCATACAAATTGGCCAAGATTACATAAAACATCTAAAGGCCTATGATGCATTTGGATTGGGCTATGAAGTCTGATATAATTACTTGGATTTAGGCCCAAAGTGAAGCCCATTTCCAGCCCAGCTCTGCTTTGGACGAATTTGTGAATTGGATAATGATAGATATTTAGGGAAGTGACAGAAAGTATTTGGGGAAAGAATTAGCAAAAAGTCAAAAAGATGGGGTAGGGGTCTGGTGACACCTGTCCTACAACTCAGCTAGCCCTCCTTCCTCAGACAAATATAGCTCACTTTAATCACCATTTGCAGCCATGGAAGCAAACAATATAGAGAGAGAGAGAGAGAGAGGGAGAGGTTGCAGGTGGAAGAAGAGATCTGAAAGCCTTGCATGTAAGTTGGTTTTCCATAGTTTAAAACATCAATATTCATTAGCTTTGATGTTAGCTAAGATCATCCTTAGCTTAAGTAGGAGGGATTAGTGTATACGAGTCAGTTACGAGATTTACTTCGTTGAATTTGTATAGCAGTATTGCTATTGATTGAAGGATCAATGGTATTCTAGAGATGTATTTGAAATTGTTTCAGCATCATTAGAATGGTGTGATGAATATTTCGATGTATGTGGTTGAGTTAATTGATCAATGATGTTTGCTAATCTGCCATGTTTAAGTTGTTGTGATTAGAGGTTAATGAGTATAATTAAGCTTAATTAAGCATGATTAGCATGATATTGTATGCTTTATTGCTGTGTTAAGGTTTAATTGGTGTAACTAGAAAGTACCAAGCTTGATTAGTAACATTTGATAACTATGTTGTAGAGGTTTATGAGATGGCTTAGGTGGTCATAAGCTGGATAGCATGATGAGACAGGTTTAATTATTCTTATGAACTGTGATTAAGCTCCATTAAGCTTGCTGAAGATGATGATCCATTTTGGATGGTTATGTGAATGAGGCATATTGCTGACATTTCTTTGATTCCCACAAGAGTGGGATATATTTAATTGACATGAATGTGCAACATGAATATGCTACATGATTGGGCTATATAAGTGCCTAAGTGATTGAAGCATACATAGCATGCAAGCATATGCATATCCCGCAAGGGACAAATGATACGAATATCCCTCAAGAGGGATGTCCCGGAAGGGACGAATGGCTACTGATCAGCTGGTATATGTTATAAGAAAGATGATACGGAAGGTTCCCGTGAGGAACATGATGATATGATCCTGGAAGGGATGAATGGACCACTGATCGGTTGGTAATGTTTACGATTACCCGGAAGGGTCCACTGGCCAGTCGGTTACGTGCATGCATCCACAAAGCTAATAGGTCATTAGATAGTTGTTGAATATTACACCCACTCATGGTTCCACTAAATTATATGATCTTGCATAATCAAGTTATATTGTTGCCTGTGCAAACCTATATGGTGCCCACAAGTAAGTATGAATACTTCCTGGTGGTTGAATGTTGCTTCTATTGTGAATTGAAATGATTGTACCAAATAGCTTTCATTGTAGTTGATGGATTTTAATGTTTGAACTATGGATTGTCAACTTACTGAGCAATGCAAGCTCACCCTTTGATTTTAACATCTCAGATCATAAGAGTTGAAGTTTGGGACTAGGAGCGGTGGATATACCTAGAAGTGTTTTTGAAGTCGTTCGTTTGGATAGAAGGTACATATAGTGGTCAGCCATGGTGATCCTTTTGGATAAGTCTCTTCAAGGGTCTACATAGGATGTAGGACATGAATATGGACTTAATTTCAAGTCTTGTACACATGTAAATGCAAGTAAAAGAGTTGTAATAACAATTGAGTTTCTTATGGTATAGTTTGCTCTGAATGATCAAGTACGAGTTGTTTTAATCGGGCATGAAAAGAATAGGGTTAATTCGGTGCACTACAGTGTTTTAAACGAGTCACACGCTTACACAACCTTATTTGATCAATCATGATTGGTCATGGCCACGAATCAAGTCACGGCTTGATTCGGGTCGTGACAAAATGGTTCTCATAGGATAGGAAACTAATTAGAAAGCAAATCTAAGTGCTATCCCAGAGAAATTACAATATATTAACAATATCTTCAGAACTAAATAAAGGGGAAGGATATATATTCTACTTGCTAAAAGAGGAAAGTGATATATTCTTGTAGATAACTTCAATATATCAGCATTAACTTGTGCTTCCCTTGCCTTTTTAGTTCTCTCAACTGCCTTTCTTCAAAATATTCTTTTCCTTTCATCTTGTTAAGATATATTTCTTGAAGATATTTGCCCTCTTGACATTCAACTGAAATATATTTCTTGAATCACTTGCACTCTTGATGCTTAGCTGAAATATGTGGCCTTCATCATTTGTCCATTTTTGAAATATTATGGATAATGTTGAGTCATTGAGCTTGCTCGCCACTTGTATGCATATCCATATCTGCTTCTTCGTCGTGCATGAGCTTCTCATCATCCAATCATGAGAGACTTCGATTGCAGGCTTCGAGCTCGTATCATGGATCACATCAGTTTACATGTGGGGGAGTTGTTTATTATGAGATGCTGAATAGTTTCTATGAGTATTTCATCCATTTCCTCTTTTAAGTGATTGCTCCATTATATAGGGGAGGGAGCCACGAATTTGTAAGAAAACCTTTGATCATTCTTGGAGCAGAAAGTTTTCTGCTCTCTTTTGGTTCTTGAACTAACTTCCAAACTTATCGAGTTTTATGTCGTCTTACTCAAACAATCGACACTTATAACCGTCGTGGTGTGGTGTTTCTTGTCTTCGTAGTCTTGGTTCATTCCAGACCTGGGTTACAAGTCAAGCGCAAACCCTTGTCTTCTCGTTCTTGGGGTTTTGTCCATCTTTTGTCAGTGTGTTTTATGTCATCTGACACACATCAAGGTGCTGATCATCGGGTTAAGGTTGGGGCTACCACAGTCCATTTGTCAAATCCAGAAGGTTCGGTTGTAAAACTTAGGGGCGAAGCGATTCAGGAATGCACTAAATGGACTAACTGAAGAACATTGGGCTGATTCTCTGAAAGGAGAGACCGAAATAAGCCCAAGTGCAGATTGGGGCATAATGTTCGTGATTGCAAGAATATATCCATGATTGATGTTTGCATATGCACAGTTGCTTATTTTGGGTTTCTGAGTAGTTTACATATGGGGGAGTTGTTTATTAGGAGATGCTGAATAGTTTCTATGAGTATTTCATCCATTTCCTCTTTTAAATGATTGCTCCATTATATAGGGGAGGGAGCCACGAATTTGTAAGAAAACCTTTGATCGTTCTCGGAGTTGAAAGTTTTCTGCTCTCTTTTGGTTCTTGAAGTAACTTTCAAACTTATCAAGTTTCACCTCGTGTCACTCAAACAATCGAAACTTATAACCCTCGTGGTGTGGCATTTCTTATCATCGTAGTCTTGGTTCGTTCCTGATCTGGTTTACGAGTCAAGCACAAACCCTTGTCTTCTCGTTCTTAGGGTTTTGTTCATCTGTTGCCAGTGTGTTTTGTGTCATCTGAAGCACATCAAGATGCTGATCATCGGCTTAAGGTTGGGGCTACAACAGTCCATTTGTCAAATCCAGATGGTTCGGTTGTAAAACTTAGGGGCGAAGCGATTCAGGAATGCACTAAATGGACTAACTGAAGAACATTGGGCTGATTCTCTGAAAGGAGAGACCGAAATAAGCCCAAGTGCAGATTGGGGCATAATGTTCGTGATTGCAAGAATATATCCATGATTGATGTTTGCATATGCACAGTTGCTTATTTTGGGTTTCTGAGTAGTTTACATATGGGGGAGTTGTTTATTAGGAGATGCTGAATAGTTTCTATGAGTATTTCATCCATTTCCTCTTTTAAATGATTGCTCCATTATATAGGGGAGGGAGCCACGAATTTGTAAGAAAACCTTTGATCGTTCTCGGAGTTGAAAGTTTTCTGCTCTTTTGGTTCTTGAAGTAACTTTCAAACTTATCAAGTTTCACCTCGTGTCACTCAAACAATCGAAACTTATAACCCTCGTGGTGTGGCATTTCTTATCATCGTAGTCTTGGTTCGTTCCTGATCTGGTTTACGAGTCAAGCACAAACCCTTGTCTTCTCGCTCTTAGGGTTTTGTTCATCTGTTGCCAGTGTGTTTTGTGTCATCTGAAGCACATCAAGATGCTGATCATCGGCTTAAGGTTGGGGCTACAACAGTCCATTTGTCAAATCCAGATGGTTCGGTTGCAAAACTTAGGGGCGAAGCGATTCAGGAATGCACTAAATGGACTAATTGAAGAACATTGGGCTGATTCTCGGAAAGGAGAGACCGAGATAAGCCCAGGTGCATATCGAGACATAATGCTCATGATTGAAAGAATATATCCATGACTGAAGTTTGCATGTGCACAGTTGCTCATTTCGGGATTCTGAGTAGTTTACATGTGGGGGAGTTGTTTATTATGAGATGCAGAATAGTTTCCATGAGTATTTCGTCCATTTCCTCTTTTAACCGATTGATCTATTATATAGGGGACGGAGCCTCGAATTTGTAAGAAATCCTTTGATCATTCTCGGAGTTGAAAGTTTTCTGCTCTCTTTTGGTTCTTGAAATAACTTCCAAACTTATCGAGTTTTATCTCGTGTTACTCTAACAATCGAAACTTATAACCCTCGTGGTGTGGCGTTTCCTCTCTTCTAGTCTTGATTCGTTCTAGGTCTGGGTTACGAGTTAAGCATAAACCCTTGTCTTCGCGTTCTTGGGGTTTTGTCCATTTGTTGTCCGTGTGTTTTGTGTCATCTGACGCACATCAAGGTGCTGATCATCGGCTTAAGTTTGGGGCTACAACAGTCCATTTGTCAAATCCAGAAGGTTCGGTTGCAAAACTTAGGGGAGAAGCGATTCAGGATTGCACTAAAAGGACTAATTGAAGAACATTGGCCTGATTCGCGGAAAGGAGAGACCGAAATAAGCCCCGGTGCAGATCGAGGCATAATGCTCATGATTGGAAGAATGTATCCATGACTGAAGTTTGCATGTGCACAGTTGCGTATTTCGGGATTCTGAGTAGCTTACATGCGGGGGAGTTGTTTATTATGAGGTGCTGAATAGTTTCCATGAGTATTTCATCTATTTCCTCTTTTAAATGATTGCTCCATTATATAGGGGACGGAGCCACGAATTTGTAAGAAAACCTTTGATCATTCTCGAAGTTGAAAGTTTTCTGCTCTCGTTTGGTTCTTGAAGTGACTTCCAAACTTATCGAGTTTTATCTCGTGTTACCCAAACATTCAAAACTTATAACCCTCATTGGGTGGCGTTTCTTGTCTTCGTAGTCTTGGTTCGTTCCAGATCTAGGTTACGAGTCAAGCGTCAAGCCCTTGTCTTCTCGTTCTTGGGGTTTTGTCCATCTGTTGTCAGTGTGTTTTGAGTCATCTGACGCACATCAAGGTGCTGACCATTGGCTTAGGGTTTGGGCTACAACAGTCCATTTGTCAAATATAGAAGGTTCGGTTGCAAAACGTAGGGGCGAAGCGATTGAAGACAGCACTAAATTGACTAATTGAAGAACATTGGGCTGATTCTTGGAAATGAGAGACTGAGATAAGCTTAGGTGCAGATCGAGGCATAATGATCATGATTGGATGAATACATCCATGAATGGAGTTTGCATGTGCATAGTTGCTTATTTCGAGATTTTGAGTAGTTTACATGTGGGGGAGTTGTTTATTATGAGATGCTGAATAGTTTCTATGAGTATTTCATCATTTTCCTCTTTTCAATCATTGCTCCATTATATAGGGGAGGGAGCCACAAGTTTGTAAGAAAACCTTTGGGCATTCTCAGAGCTGAAAGTTTTCTGCTCTCTTTTGGTTCTTCAAGTAACTTCCAAACTTATCGAGTTTTGTCAGGTGTTACTCAAACAATCGAAACTTATAAGCCTCATTGTGTGGCATTTCCTCTCTTCGTAGTCTTGGTTCGTTCCATATCTGGGTTACGAGTCAAGCGCAAACCCTTGTCTTCTTGTTCTTGGGGCTTTGTCCATCTGTTGTCAGTGTGTTTTGTGTCATCTGACGCACATCAAGGTGCTGATCATCCGCTTAAGGGTGGGGCTACAACAGTCCATCTGTCAAATCTAGAAGGTTCGGTTGCGAAACCTAGGGCCGAAGCGATTCAGGAATGCACTAAATGGACTAATCGAAGAACATTGGGCTAATTCCTTGAAAGGAGAGACCGAGACAAGCCCCGGTGCAGATCGAGGCATAATGCTCATGATTGGAAGAATAATCCATGCCTGATGTTTGCCTGTGCACAGTTGCTTATTTTGGGATTCTGAGTAGTTTCCATGTTGGGGAGTTGTTTAATATCAGTTGCTGAATAATTTCCATGAGTATTTCATGCATTTCCTCTTTTAAATGATTGCTCCACTATATAGGGGACGTAGCCACAAATTTATAAGAAAACCTTTGATCATTCTCAGAGTTGAAAGTTTTATGCTCCCTTTTGGTTCTTGAAGTGACTTCCAAACTTATCGAGTTTTATCTCATGTTACTCAAACAATCGAAACTTACAACCCTCATTGTGTGGCGTTTCTTGTCTTCATAGTTTTGGTTCGTTCCAGATCTGGGTTACGAGTCAAGCGTCAAGCCCTTGTCTTCTCGTTATTGGGGTTTTGTCCATTTGTTGTCAGTGTGTTTTGTGTCATCTGACGCATATCAAGGTGTTGATCACCGGCTTAGGGTTTGGGCTACAACAGTCCATTTGTCAAATCTAGAAGGTTCGGCTGCAAAACTTTGGGGCGAAACGATTCAAGAAAGCACAAAATGGACTAATTGAAGAACATTGGGCTGATTCTCGAAAAGGAGAGACCGAGATAAGCCCAGGTGCAGACCGAGGCATAATGCTCATGAGTGGAAGAATATATCCATGAATGAAGTTTGCATGTGCACAGTTGATGCAAATCAAGAGAATGGTACAAGAGATCCTATTAGAGTTCCTAACGGGCCAATTACGAGGGCACGGGCCAAGAAGCTTAGAGAAGATCTGAACGGGTTAGTTCGGAGAATTTGGACTCAGGCGAACTCAATCAAGCATGCTGAAGCCAGTCCACGTGTGCCAGCAACATATGTCAACATTATTGAAGTTCTCGAAGATTCCAGTCAAAGTTGAATAATTCTGGTCAAAGAAGAATATTACATGGCTAAGTAATATATTACCTTTTTAAGTCAGAATATTAGGGCAATATTTCATTGTTTCCTAAAGAATAGTTAGAATATTTTTGTTGCCTATTAATAGGAGGCAATCTGGAGATACAATATTTCGCATATCTTGTAATTGTAGCCTATTTATAGGTCAAGGCTGAGGATGGACGAATTTTTCAGACTTCTTTTGTTATTCAATACATTATTTTGTGAGGAATTTGCTCTTCTTGGTTCTTGAGAAGACTCGTAGAACTTATCAAGGTTTCTTGTGGCGTTCTACAACCAGACTTATCACGTCGATCCTCGGGGTGTGGCGTCCTTTCCAAACCGTAGCTTTGGTTCCTATCTCGCTAGGTAGTGGGTCAAAGCTCGCCTTCGGAACTTGTTCTTTGCAGATCTTGGGGTTCTCTTCCATATATTGTTGTCGGGTTTTGCCACATGTTGGTAAGGTTCACATCAGTTGGTATGAGAGCTTTGGTTCTAAGACAAGTTTCATCTATCCTTTTTCATTATTTTCTTCTTCATTCTTTTTGAATTCTATCCTTTCTTTTCTTAGTTCGTTCTTGAGTTTGCTTGCAAAAAAAAAAGAAAAAAAAGAAAAAAAATTCGTGCAAAAAAAAAGGAAAAAAAAAGTATCAACAGCAAAACCAAAAAAAAAAAGAAAGACAGAAACCAAAAGTAGGAAGAAAAAAAAAATCAAGGGAAGCGAAGAAGATATCATATTGTCTTAGCATCAACTCATCAATCATAAATCCACCTAGTTTTCTTGCTCAGAATCATTCCTTTTCCATCATTCTTATGTTTAAAATTCATACTCATCTATTTCCTTTACTCTTCACCCTAAGGATCCTTGTGATTTGTTTTGGTTGGATTCATACTTGAATCGCTGCAAGTTTCTTGGTTGCTCCTTGAGTCCGATTAAGAACTAAAGAAGGCAACAGGAGTGGAAAAAGGCCAGAGTGGTGAGCATATTAGAGGGTAAAAGCCGAATACCTGAGAGAAACACGAGTGAATTGAGTGAATCATCTTTTGAGTGAAACACGTGAGGGAGGGAGGTGAGGTCCTTTTTCTTTCTATATTCATACTAACCTAGTTGCAGAATCTATACATGGCTCAACATCGAGACAGAGATCCATCCGAAGAGATTCAACAACATACCATCCCGAATCTTCAAATGGAAGCATTGTTGGGGGAGATGAGATGCATAATGCGACGTGAATTGGAGCCAATTCAAAATAGGTTGGATCAGGTGGAAGACAGAGTGTCGAGTGAGCCGCATCACAGCCACTACAATAGGGGGCATGGGCGACATGTTCCATGGGGAGATAACGAGGATGATGAGGAGTTAGAAGAACCAAACAAGCGACGAAGCAGGTTTGGGCATCGGAATGGAGAAGTTAGGAATCGAGAAGATAATAATTTGGGTAGCATCAAGATGAAGATTCCATCTTTCCAAGGCAAATCTGATCCAGAAGCATATCTTGAGTGGGAGAAGAAGATGGAGTTCATATTTGATTGCCACAACTATTCCGAAGCAAAGAAGGTAAAACTTGCTGTCATTGAGTTTTCTAATTATGCTATTACATGGTGGGACCAGCTTGGTTTGAGCAGGAGACGGAATAGAGAGCGTCCCATTGAAACATGGGAGGACATGAAATCGGTGATGAGGAAGCGGTTCGTTCCAAGCTACTATTACCGAGAGTTGCATAAAAGGTTGCAATCTCTTAGACAAGGGAGTCGAAGTGTTGAAGATTATTTTAAGGAGATGGAGATTACAATGATACGAGCCAATGTGGAGGAAGATCGAGAAGCCACTATGGCCAGATTTTTGTTTGGCTTGAACCGAGAAATTCATGATAGAGTAGAAATGCATCATTATGTAGAGTTGGAAGAGATGGTGCACATGGCGATCAAAGTGGAACAACAACTCATGAGAGGAGGCACACGATCAGGTCCCAACTTGGGGTCTAATCTTGGGAAGCTGAGCTCCTCAAAGAAGGAAGAAAAGCCACAGACATCTTCAACTCTTAAGGCTAAAATTGAGCCTAAGTCGGGAAACACCAGCCGCGATTCCCAAGGTACAACCGATATCTCTACTACTCGGAATCGTGATATTAAGTGTTTTAAATGCCAAGGCAGGGGACACATGGCTAACCAATGCCCAAACAAGAGGGTGATGGTTATAAATGCCCAAGGAGAGCTAGAGTCGGAAGATGAAGAAGACGATTCTGACATACCACACTTAGAAGATGCTTATGATGGACAATATGCTGTTGAAGGAGAGATATTGGTGGCAAGACGAGCTCTCAACATGCAGGTTAAGGAGGAAGAAAATAATCAAAGAGAGAACTTGTTCCATACTCGATGCTTTGTGAACAACAAAGTGTGCAGCGTCATAATTGATGGAGGGAGTTGCACCAATGTGGCTAGCACAGAATTGGTGGAGAAATTGGCATTACCCACCTTGAAGCATCCACGACCTTATCGACTCCAATGGTTAAATGATAGTGGCGACATCAAGGTGACAAAGCAAGTTCTGGTTGCTTTTTCTATTGGAAAATATGTGGATGAGGTGCTTTGTGATGTAGTTCCCATGCATGCATGCCATATACTATTGGGAAGGCCATGGCAATATGATCGGAGGGCTACACATGATGGTTTTACCAATAGGTACTCCTTTGTAACGAATAAGCAGCCCATAACTCTTATGCTATTAACTCCAAAACAAGTTCTTGATGATCAAATGAAGCTGAAAAGAGCAAGTGAAAAGAAAACAAGGACAAAATCTGAAATTGAGAGAAAAGAAACTGAGAGAAAAGAAAGTATGGGAGAAGAAAAAGAAAGAGGAAAGAATAAGAAAAAGAGTGAAAGAGAAGAAGAGAGAGTTTCAGCGATAGGGAGAGCAAGAGAGGAAAAATTAAGTTTCATTGCAAAGAAAAGAGAGATCAAGAGAGTATTATTTTCTGATCAACCCCTTATAGTACTTATGTACAAGGAGGTCCTTTTAAACACTAATGATCTTGTCGGTTCTTTGCCGAGCAATATTATTTCCCTTTTGCAGGAGTTCGATGATGTGTTTCCTGAGGAGTTGCCTTCAGGTTTACCCCCAATTCGAGGAATTGAGCATCAAATTGACTTCATACCCGGTGCATCAATCCCAAACCGACCAGCCTACCGAAGTAATCCCGAGGAAACAAAGGAACTTCAAAGGCAAGTAGGTGAGTTATTGGAAAAGGGGTACGTACGAGAAAGCATGAGTCCTTGTGCGGTTCCGGTGCTGCTAGTACCTAAGAAGGACGGGACATGGAGGATGTGTGTTGATTGTCGTGCAATCAACAATATCACGGTAAAGTATCGACATCCCATCCCTAGATTAGATGATATGCTTGATGAATTGCATGGTTCCTGTGTTTTTACTAAGATTGATCTTAAGAGTGGATATCATCAAATTAGGATGAAAGAAGGTGATGAGTGGAAAACTGCATTCAAAACAAAACATGGATTATATGAATGGTCAGTTATGCCTTTTGGATTAACTAATGCACCAAGCACTTTCATGAGACTTATGAACCATGTTTTGCATGCTTACATTGGACAATTTGTGGTTGTCTACTTTGATGATATTCTGATTTATAGCAAAAATTTGAATGACCATGTGGAACATTTAAAACTTGTTTTAGATATTTTAAGGAAAGAAAAGTTGTACGCAAATCTGAAGAAGTGTATGTTTTGCACGGATAAACTTGTGTTTCTTGGATTTGTTGTGAGTGCCCAAGGTATTCAAGTTGACCATGAAAAGGTGAAAGCAATTCAAGATTGGCCAACTCCTACCTCTATTGGTCAGGTAAGAAGTTTTCATGGGTTAGCTAGTTTTTATCGACGTTTTATTCAGAATTTTAGTAGTCTTGCTACACCTTTAACTGAAGTGATCAAGAAGAATGCTCCATTTAGGTGGGGAGAGGAACAAGAAAGGGCATTCAAAGTGATTAAGGAGAAGTTAACAAATGCACATTTACTTGCTTTACCTAACTTTACTAAAACTTTTGAAATTGAGTGTGATGCTTCAGGTATTGGAGTTGGTGGAGTTTTAATGCAGGAAGGAAGACCAATCGCATATTTTAGCGAAAAGCTAAGTGGAGCAGCCCTAAACTATCCAACATATGATAAGGAGATGTATGCATTAGTTCGGACATTAAGGACCTGGCAACATTACCTTTGGCCAAAAGAATTTGTGATCCACATAGATCATGAATCGTTGAAGCACTTGAAGGGGCAACACAAGCTGAACAAACGCCATGCTAAGTGGGTGGAGTTCATCGAGACATTTCCATACGTGATCAAATACAAGCAAGGTAAGGAAAATATAGTTGTGGATGTACTATCTCGAAGGTGATGCGAACCTCGCCAACACCGTGATGAAACCCGATATCAAGTATGATATGAACCTCACCAACTCTTGACGAAACCCGTATCCAACTAAGGTCTCCAGGAAACGTGTCCTCGTCAAGCTCGAATGGTGGAACCTTGACCCATTACCTATAAAGAGGTAAGAACCTTGGTATGGTGAAGACGCCACAATCAACTATGGAAGGGTTGATTGATAAGTCGGGGATGAACGCCACGGAATACTCCGATAAGTTCGAATAGCTCTTCAAAGAACCAAAGAGAATAAAATCTCACACTCTATTAATGAATAAACTGATCCCAAAATTCGTCCAAAGCAAGCACCAGCCTTTAAATAGGCCAAAGTGCAATATTACATCAAAAATAACCTTCCTAAATGGTTCTCATGGGATAGGAAACTAATTAGAAAGCAAATCTAGGTGTTTCCTTAGGGAAATTACAAAATATTACCAATATCTTCAGAACTAAGCAAAGGGGAAGGAAATATATTCTACTTGCTAAAAGAGGAAAGTGATATATTCTTGTAGATAACTTCAATATATCAGCATTAACTTGTGTTTCTCTTGCCTCTTTAGTTCTCTCAACTTCCTTTCTTGATGATATTTTTCCTCATTATATCTAGCTGAGATATATTTCTTCAAATACTTTCACTCTTGACATCAACTGAAATATATTTCTTGAAGTACGTTCACGGTTGACATTCAGCTGAAACATGTGGCCTTCATCATTTGTCCATTTTTGAAATATTATGGATAATGTTGAGTCATTTAGCTTGCTCATCACTTGTATGCATATCCATATCCGCTTCTCTGTCATGCACGAGCTTCTCATCATCCGATCATGAGAGACTTCGATTGTAGGCTTCGAACTCGTATCTTGGATCACATCAAAACTCCACTAGAAATATATGATTATCCCAGCTACCACCGAGGTCCATAACACAAGCACAGAACATATCTTCGAGGGTCTAAATAGTCTTCTCTGATTGACCATCTGTTTGAGGATGAAAGGCAGAGCTGAATTGCAATTTAGTTCCTAATGCTTGTTGCAAAGCCTTCCAGAAATGTGATGTAAAGCGAGAATCCCGATCGGATGTGATTGTGATGGGCACTCCATGCAGTCGAACAATCTCTTCAATATAGATCTTTGCAAGCTTGTCTAAAGTATAATCCACTCTGACAGGAAGGAAATGAGCAGATTTCATCAGTCGATCAACAACAACCCATATTGCATTATGGCCCTTCGCAGTCCTCGGTAATCCTTGAACAAAGTCCATCGTCACATCCTCCCATTTCCATTGAGGGATTGGCAGTGGCTGCAAAGTACCTCCAGGTCTCTGGTGCTCTGCTTTAACTTGTTGACAAACCAAGCATTTTGATACAAACTCAGCAATATCCTTCTTCATACCACTCCACCAATAATGTTCCCGAAGATTACGATACATTTTTGTGCTGCCAGGATGAACACTATAAGGAGTTCGATGTGCTTCTTCCAAATACATCTTCGGATGTCTATATCATTCGGGACGCAGAGCCTTCCCCTGAACCGCAATATACCATCCTCAAGAACATGAAAATCAAGATTCTTTTCCCTATTCTTAGTATCTTGAAGTGCCAATAATTGAGTGTCATTCTGTTGTGCTTGCTTAATTCTATGGAGCAATAATGGTTCAATCTTCATTGTAGCTAGAATCACATTACTACTCTTCACAAGAAATTTGAATTCTGAATCCCTTACTTCTTCAAAGAGCATCCATTCTTTAATCATCAAAGAAGCTAGAGAAGCTGACTTCCTACTCAATGCATCGGCAACAATATTGGCCTTACCTGGATGGTATAAAATGGTGCAGTCGTAGTCCTTCAAGAGATCCAACCATCGCCGTTGTCTCATATTCAGCTCTTTTTGTGAAAATAAGTACTTCAAGCTCTTGTGATCAGTATATATATCAAACTTCTCCCCATAAAGATAATGCCTCCATATTTTTAATGCAAAGACAACGGCAGCAAGTTCAAGATCATGAGTTGGATACCGCTGTTCATATTCCTTCAATTGTCTAGATGCATAAGCAACCACTCTTTCATTCTGCATTAGAACACAACCCAAGCCCTTATGTGAAGCATCAGTATAGATCACATATCCTCCAGAACCAGATGGAATGATCAAAATGGGTGCAGTCGTTAATCGCCTCTTCAACTCTTGAAAACTCATCTCACATTCATCTGGCCAGCTAAACTTAGCACCTTTCCGTAGAAGTCTTGTAAGCGGAGTAGCAATGCGAGAAAATCCCTCCACAAACCTTCTATAGTAACCTGCAAGTCCCAAGAAACTTCGAACTTCAGTCACATTGGTCGGCCTTTCCCAATTGATTATAGCTTCTATTTTGGATGGATCAATGCATATGCCTTCCTTGGTAATGACATGTCCCAAGAATACAACCCTGTCAAGCCAGAACTCACACTTGCTGAACTTGGCATACAATTGGTGCTCTCTGAGTTTCTGCAAAATAATTCTCAAGTGTTCTTCGTGTTCTGCACGACTCTTAGAATAGATCAAGATATCATCAATGAAGACAATCACAAATTTGTCTAAGAAAGGCTTGAAGGTTCTATTCATGAGATCCATAAAGGCTGCCGGTGCATTAGTCAAACCAAACAGCATAACAAGAAACTCATAATGGCCATATCGTGTCCTGAATGCCGTCTTAGGAACATCATCTCTACTGACTTTGAGCTGGTGATACCCTGATCTAAGATCAATTTTGGAGAAAACCTCAGCCCCTTGCAATTGGTCGAACAGATCATCAATTCTAGGCAATGGATACTTGTTCTTCACTGTTACTCTATTCAATTGCCTGTAATCTATGCATAGTCTCAAGGATCCATCCTTCTTCTTTACAAACAATACTGGAGCACCCCATGGAGACACACTAGGCTGAATGAAACCCTTCTCCAAAAGTTCTTGCAATTGCTCTTTTAATTCCTTCAGTTCTACAGGAGCCATTCGATAAGGAGTCTTCGAAATAGGAGTTGTTCCAGGAAGTAACTCAATAGAGATCTCAATTTCCCTATCAGGGGGTAGGCCTGGTAATTCTTCTGGGAATACATCTGGGAATTCTCTAGTGATAGGAACATCATCTATGCTTACCCTTTCCTTTTTATCCTCTATTACATAGGCAAGGAAACCCTCACACCCCTTGCTAAGTAATTTGTTAGCTTTAATGTATGAAATCAAAGAGCAGGCACCAGACTCCCTATTTCCCACAAAATAAAATATAGGCTGATTGGGAATAGTAAATGTAACTACTTTCTTGTTGCAATCTAGGCAAGCATGATAAGTAGAAAGCCAATCCATGCCTAGAATCACATCAAAGTCACTCATTGGTAAAACAATCAAATCAGCATCCAAGTTCCTATCACCCAATTGGATAATGCATGATTTGTAAACCATATCAGAAATCAGGGGATCTCCAGCAGGAGTGGACACTGCTAACTGGTATCCCAACGGTTCCGGGTTGGTCTTCAAATGGCGTGCAAAATCAGGAGAGACGAAGGAATGTGTAGAACCTGAATCCACCAAGATATAAGCCATATTACCAAATATCGGGAGGTTACCTGTAATGACAGAGTTTGAGGCTTCAGCATCACTCTCCGTAAGAGCATAAACCCTTCCCTGTACATTCGGCTTTTGTGCCCTCACTCCCGAGTTAGTTGGATTCTGCTGTTGCATCTGGGGGCAAACTTTGATCTTGTGATCAGTTCTTCCACATCTGAAACATGCTCCCGATCCTGCACGACAGGGTGGCCGGTGGGCTTTTCCACATTTATCACATCGGTTGTAATTCTGTTGAGGTTGCCCTTTTTGTATCGGAGCCTTCTCCTTAGACCTCTTAAAATCATAAGCTCTAGGCTTCAACTGTTGAGAATAAGAAGAAGAACCTCTCTCTTTGTTTTTCTGCCCTTGCTCTGAATGATATTCGACTATATCTTTCTCCACCAATTGAGCCCTTTCATAGACATCATCATATACTCGTAACTTCAGCGCAGCAAGTCTACTCCTAATGGCAGGTGTCACAGGGTCGAAACTCACACCGAATTTTTCCGCTCTGTGATGGTGCTAAGCGACCACAGCGCCCTTAGCCAACCAAGCCAACACACGAATCAAGATCGATCAATCGAGGTTAAGCAACAATGATCAGAAACGAGCAACACGAGTAAGGGAAATCATAACTCTTCCATTCACAAAACTGGATACACGAGTCTGAAACAAAACCCTTACACAAGCACTCCCAAATCCCGTGATACAAGAGCACTCACTTGAACAAGAGAATTCCCACTCTGTTCTTCACTCTCACTGAGTGTAGTCTGCCTTCTGCCTATGGCCGAATTCAGACTATTACACAGGGACCCAAAATTACCAACCAATCACAGACAAGCACAACTGCCAGAGAAGTTACAACACACATAGAACTGCCAGGTAACTGCTTCGGGATTGGACAACCGCCTGGTCAACGGTCAACGCCACTTCGGTCAACGAGTCAACGCCATCCCCTGGTCCGCACCATCATGGTCCATCGGGTCCACCTGAGTGCCACCCACACTCAGTTGGGTCACATGCACCGAGCATGTGCCCATGGTTCAGCCACCATCGCTTGGTATGCTGCTAGCACGTGGTCACGTAGCTAGCAGCGTGTTGCCCATCGTCGCTGCGTGGTAGCGTGCTGCTACCGCTAGCACGCCACGGTATCCGCCACGGTATCCCGCTACAAGGTTGCTAGCGACGTAGCGTGCTGCTAGCGCTAGCACGCTACGGTATCCGCCACGGCATCCCGCCACGCTACAGCATCCGCTACGGTATCCCGCCACGCTACGGTATCCGCTACGGTATCCCGCCACGCTACGGTATCCCGCCACGCTACGGTATCCACCACGGTATTCCGCCACGAGGTCACCAGCATGGTAGCGTGTTCCTTGTGCTAGCACGCTACCGTGTCCGCCACGAGGCTTGCTCGAGCACTGATCGAGCACCTGATCGAACATAGCCAAGCCGTCAGTAGATCAATAATCGAGCAACATACCAAACACCTGATCGAGCAACACCGCCATGAATTCCAGCCGTGGATCGTGACACCCAACGATCCTCTGATCGAGCATCCCGCTACGTGATCGATCCCGATCGATCACCGTGACGATCATCCATCGCCACACGGTACCACGCTCGTGCCGTTGCGCACACGAGCATCCCAGCACGCTACCGTGGATGTGCGTCCACACCCCACGCCTTGGTACCGAGGGAGGCTGCCACCACATACCCCCCTAAAGAGCTTATTTTAAGTTCTTGCCTTTCGTAGCAGGTGATATTGCTGCCAGGGAATTTTACACCACATTCCCGTCGCTGGAACTCGTAGCGCCGCCACACGCCTGAACCACAGTTTTCCCTCTAGCACATAGCATGGCTGGAATGCTACTGAGGGACTTAGCATCCCAGCCGGATATCCATGTCGGAGCATTAAGGGGCTAACAAACCACCCCCACTAGAAGAAGCCGACGCCCTCGTCGGAACAGACCGAAGATACTCCTGAATTTTGTCCTCGAACTGCCAAAGCATAACCTCCTTCTCCCAGCTTGCTTCTGACATAGGCCGACCCTTCCATGAGACCAAGTACTCGGTCCTCCGATTCTTCTTGCTATGACCTAACACTCTGTGGTCCAGCACTCGGTCAACTTCCTTCTCCAATTCCTTCATCACAGTCAGGGGAGCGCGTTTTGGTTTTGAGCGCTCCGGATCATCATCCTCGTGATAAGGTTTAGGAAACTGACATGGAAGGTAGGATGAATCTTCATCCTCTCAGGCAGTGCCAGCCGATAGGCAACAGCTCCAATCCGCTTCACTATCTCGAATGGTCCATCATACCTCTGGATCAGACCCTTGTGCCATCGTTTGCTAGTCACTTTCTTCCAAATTTGGGGCGTAAGTTTCAGCATCACTTTATCACCAACCTGAAACTCGAGCGGTCTTCGCCCCTTGTCCGCGTACTTCTTCATACGACGAACTGCTTTTGCAAGGCTGTCTTGGGCTTCCTCAAGCATCTCTTGCTTGTTCCTTGCAAACCGGTACGCTGCGGGACTTGTGCCTTCCTTCTTTTGCAGAGCTATCTCACTAGGGGTCATCGGCTGATAGCCCATAGCGAGCTCAAACGGACTGAAACCCGTGGATGAGGAGCGATGCAAGTTGTAGCAGAACTGTGCGGTGTCCAGCAAGTCAAGCCAGTTTCGTTGACTCGCCGTCACGTAATGCCTCAGATACTCCTCCAACAACTGGTTCATCCTTTCAGTCTGTCCGTCCGTCTGCGGGTGGTTGGCTGTTGAGAATTTCAATTCTGTCCCCATCAAGTTGAAGAGACGGGTCCAGAATCTCCCAGTGAAACGTGCGTCCCTGTCGCTAATGATATCCATTGGGAGTCCAAACAGCTTCACCACGTTGCGGTAGAACTCATCCGCCGCAATCTCTGCCGTGCAGTTCTTTGGTACAGGTCTGAAGACTCCATACTTCGAAAACCTGTCCACCACAACCATTATCGCATCAAATCCTTTCACGTCAGGAAACCCACTTACAAAATCCATCGAAACCGACACCCAAGGTTTCTCCGGTATGGGCAGGGGCTGCAGCAGCCCTGCCTCCGCACGCCTCTCCACCTTGTCTTGCTGGCAGACAAGACAAGTCTTCACGAAGAGTTCAATCTCCTCCTCCATCTTAGGCCAGTAATATAAGCGTGACAGCAACGCTAGCATCCTTTCCCAGCCCGGGTGCCCAGCCCACTGTGAATCATGGTGTTCACGCAGCAGCTGAGATCGAAGTCCCCCTCTGCTAGGGACAAACACGCGACCACCCTTCGCGTACAGCAACCCATCCTCCAACCAGTACCGCCTGATGGTACCATCTTGCACCTGTGCCACCAGCTTCTGGTATAGCCTATCCTCCTTCGCCTGATCTTTCAATTTGTTGGCGAAGTCAGATTCAATTTGGTGCAACGCTGCCACAATTTCCACCGCCTTCCTGCTCAGTGCATCCGCCACAAGATTGTGACGACCGGGTCTGTGTTCCCACTCGAAGTGGTACTCTGCCAGGAACTCTTGCCAACGTGCCTGCCTAGGAGACAGCTTCTTTTGTGTCCTGAAGAACGTGTTGGCAACATTATCAGTTTTAACAAGGAATGAGGTTCCAAGCAAATATACCCGCCAGACGCGTAAGCAGTGCACCACTGCCAGCATTTCCTTTTCGTGTGCCGAGTAGCGTTGTTCAGCTGGTTTCAACTTCCAGCTCTCAAATGCCACTGGGTGTCCTTCCTGCACCAACACCCCGCCTACAGCACGATCGGATGCGTCTGTATGGACTTCAAACGGCTTGTCAAAGTCCGGCAACTTTAGAACAGGTTCTGCTACGATCATGGACTTAAGCCCCTCAAAGGCTTCATGACATGCTTCATCCCAAGTCCATGTGCGGTTTTTCTGCAGCAGATCGGTCAGCGGGGACACCTTCTTCGAGTATCCCTTAATGAACTTTCGGTAGTAGTTGGCCAAGCCAAGGAAACTCCGAAGCTCGCCGACCTTGGTTGGAGCAGGCCACTCCTTGATTGCTTGGACTTTCCGGGGGTCCATCCGCACAGTACCTCCGCCCACAATGTGGCCAAGGAATTTGATCTCCTTGACACAGAATTCGCATTTTTCTTTCTTCACGAATAGGGCATTCTCCCTAAGGCGCTGGAACACCAACCGCAAGTGCTGCATATGATCCTCAAAGGATCTACTGTACACAACAATGTCATCCAAATACACAACTACGAATTTGTCCAGCATATCATGGAATACATCATTCATCAGATTACAAAAAGTAGCTGGTGCATTGGTCAAGCCGAATGGCATGACCAGAAACTCGTAGGAACCATAACGGGTTACCATTGTTGTTTTTGCCTCATCGCCTTCCGCAATGCGGACTTGCCAGTAACCAGAGCGTAAATCCAGCTTCGTGAAGTATTCTGCCCCGCAGAGACGATCAAATAAATCTGCGATCAGGGGCACCGGATACTTGTTTTTGATGGTCACTTTGTTCAGCCCACGGTAATCTACGCACAGTCGTAGAGATCCGTCTTGTTTTCCCTGAAACAACACAGGAGCACCATAAGGAGCTTTTGAGGGCTGAATCTTCCCCGAGTCCAACAACTCCGTGAGTTGCAATCGCAACTCCTCCAGTTCTTTAGGCGACATTCGGTAGGGAGCCCGGGCAGGAGGCTTCGTGCCCGGCATCAACTCAATCTTGTGATCCACCGCTCGCCTTGGTGGTAAGCCCTTAGGTAAATCTTTGGGCAACACATCCTTGAACTCGTCCAAGAATGCTTCCACCTGCTCTGGAACCCTGGTATCCACATGTTCCTCCGGTTCCACAGCATATATCGCCGCCAGGTAGGTCGGATGACCTTTCTTCCACCCTTTGGCCAACTGCATAGCTGAGACATTCTCAACAGGAATCCTCTCCGACTGGTTCAACTCCTTGAACCCTTGCACGAAACAAGGCTTCTTTGGATCTGCGATCATCAATCCAGATAGATTCGGGTGAACAGCTACATTAGCACGCTCAAAGAAATCGTTACCCAATATCACGTCAAAGTCATCCATAGGAATGACCATGACATCCAGAAATCCCGTCCATTCACCGATCCGAACTCGCACATCCTTTGCCATGCCAAGGATTGGTCGACTCTGGGAATTCACTGCCTTAATGCGGTGATTCTGCTTCTTCACGCTCAATCCCAGAGTGTTCACAACTCGATCAGACACGAAGTTGTGTGTGGCGCCAGTGTCCACCATTGCCACAATCTCCCTGGAGTTCAGTTCCATCGGGACATAGGTCAATCCGCTTCCAGAACGTGTCTTTTTCCCAGCACGCACAGCACCGAGAACCTGCAAAGGGGCCACCTTCGTTCTGTTCCCACCATCATCAGAATCATCTGACTGATTCACCAATGCCGAGAGTTTCTCCTTCTTGGGACAGTCTTGGGCACGGTGTGGTCCGTTGCAAATGAAACAGCCAGGGTGCTTCTTTGGATCCTTCCATTTCGTATTGGAACTGGAAGCTTTTTCCTTGCCTTTCTCACCCTTCGATGGCTTCTTTGCCTTATCGGACTTCCCAGTAGGTTTGCCACCCTTCGAGGCTTTGTCTTTCGATTTGCCATCCTTCTTTGACTTGCCATCGTCGGTCTTAGATACCTGCAAATCGATCAACGCATCTGCCTTTGCCATGGCAGTGGGGAGATCCTGCACT
The DNA here is from genome assembly GCA_037672795.1 of Lagerstroemia speciosa. Lineage (NCBI taxonomy): Eukaryota > Viridiplantae > Streptophyta > Magnoliopsida > Myrtales > Lythraceae > Lagerstroemia > Lagerstroemia speciosa. Next base: position 10,678,317 of record CM075305.1, read on the forward strand.
CCCTGCCTTCGAAGTTCCAACTGTGCCCACGACTTCAAACCCCGCATGAAGTTAAATAATTTGTCCACTTCGGACATTCCTGTCACGTCCAGCATCAAGGAACTAAATTCCTTAACATAGTCTCGAACCGAACCTGTCTGTTTGAGGTTGCACAGTGCCTCACGAGCAGCCCACGAGGAGTTAGTGGGGAGGAACTGCTCCTTCAATTCCCGCTTCAGAGATGACCAGTCTCTGAGTTGTGGTCGCCCGCCAGATTCCACATCTTGCTCACGGGTCCGCCACCACAGTTTTGCATCCCCCGACAGGTACATGACTGCCATCGAGACTCTCTCGCCTTCAGGAATACGAGCAGCATCAAAGTAGTGCTCGATGTCCCATAAGAAGTTCTCCAGATCCTTGGAACTCCTGGTGCCATTGAAGGCTTTTGGTTCTGGCACCTTCACTTTGGCTCGCGATCCCTCAGGCTCCGCCACACCACTGGCGAGCGCCCGACGTAGGAGAACAACATCCTCCTTCATCTGAGTTACTTCTGCCCGCAACAATGCCAGCACATCTGCCACTGTTCCATCCGCCGAACCCAGATCACCGAGGGTCGCTTCCAGAGCCGAAACTCGTTCCCTAAGCGCATCCATGCGCAGCATCAATCAGCAATGCCGAAACTGTTGCCAAATCCTCAAATCCGCACTGAACCGTGCTCTGATACCAACTGTCACAGGGTCGAAAATCACACCGAATTTTTCCGCTCTGTGATGGTGCTAAGCGACCACAGCGCCCTTAGCCAACCAAGCCAACACACGAATCAAGATCGATCAATCGAGGTTAAGCAACAATGATCAGAAACGAGCAACACGAGTAAGGGAAATCATAACTCTTCCATTCACAAAACTGGATACACGAGTCTGAAATAAAACCCTTACACAAGCACTCCCAAATCCCGTGATACAAGAGCACTCACTTGAACAAGAGAATTCCCACTCTGTTCTTCACTCTCACTGAGTGTTGTCTGCCTTCTGCCTATGGCCGAATTCAGACTATTACACAGGGACCCGAAATTACAACCAATCACAGACAAGCACAACTGCCAGAGAAGTTACAAGACACATAGAACTGCCAGGTAACTGCTTCGGGATTGGACAACCGCCTGGTCAACGGTCAACGCCACTTCGGTCAACGAGTCAACGCCATCCCATGGTCCGCACCATCATGGTCCATCGGGTCCACCTGAGTGCCACCCACACTCAGTTGGGTCACATGCACCGAGCATGTGCCCATGGTTCAGCCACCATCGCTTGGTATGCTGCTAGCACGTGGTCACGTAGCTAGCAGCGTGTTGCCCATCGTCGCTGCGTGGTAGCGTGCTGCTACCGCTAGCACGCCACGGTATCCGCCACGGTATCCCGCTACAAGGTTGCTAGCGACGTAGCGTGCTGCTAGCGCTAGCACGCTACGGTATCCGCCACGGCATCCCGCCACGCTACAGCATCCGCTACGGTATCCCGCCACGCTACGGTATCCGCCACGGTATCCCGCCACGCTACGGTATCCACCACGGTATTCCGCCACGAGGTCACCAGCATGGTAGCGTGTTCCTTGTGCTAGCACGCTACCGTGTCCGCCACGAGGCTTGCTCGAGCACTGATCGAGCACCTGATCGAACATAGCCAAGCCGTCAGTAGATCAATAATCAGCAACTTACCGAACACCTGATCGAGCAACACCGCCATGAATTCCAGCCGTGGATCGTGACACCCAACGATCCTCTGATCGAGCATCCCGCTACGTGATCGATCCCGATCGATCACCGTGACGATCATCCATCGCCACACGGTACCACGCTCGTGCCGTTGCGCACACGAGCATCCCAGCACGCTACCGTGGATGTGCGTCCACACCCCACGCCTTGGTACCGAGGGAGGCTGCCACCACATACCCCCCTAAAGAGCTTATTTTAAGTTCTTGCCTTTCGTAGCAGGTGATATTGCTGCCAGGGAATTTTACACCACATTCCCGTCGCTGGAACTCGTAGCGCCGCCACACGCCTGAACCACAGTTTTCCCTCTAGCACATAGCATGGCTGGAATGCTACTGAGGGACTTAGCATCCCAGCCGGATATCCATGTCGGAGCATTAAGGGGCTAACAGCAGGCCTCAAGCCCCTCTCAAACTTCTTAGCTCTCTCACATTCATCAGCAATGAGTTGAGGTGCAAACCTGGATAATTCTGCAAAACGAGCTTCATATTGATCCACAGTCATATTGCCTTACTCTAGCTTCAGGAAATCGATAACCTTTTGATCCCGCGCACAATCAGAAAAGTATTTCCCGAGGAAGACCTCAACGAATCTCCTCCAGGTAATAGTCTGACCACCAGCCATAAGTCTCGGCTTTGTTGCCCTCCACCAGTGTTTAGCATTGCCTTCAAGCATAAACTCAGCAAAAATGATCATATCCTCTTCACAACAGGTCAAGGCTGTAAATATCTTCTCTAACTTATTAATCCAACCTTCAGCTTCTGCCGGATCACCGGTCTCTTGAAATTTAGGAGGATTAAGTTTCATGAACTGTTCCACAACACATCTCTTGACAGCGTCAGCTTGTTCACCTCGAGCAGTATTATCCCGGTCATGTTGAGTCATTTGAGCCCTCATAATGTCCGTCATTTGATCCAAAGCATGAAAAATACCCTCCAATCGAGGATCTGGACTCCTGCTGTTTCCCCTCATTCTGATATACCTTAAATGCAAGCAAAATGCAAATACATTGAATAAATCATTCAAACGTCAACCCTAGACTCTGGACACAACTAGACAAGTTTAGGATAATTTTTATGGGCTATTGCTCTGATACCATAAATGTCAAGACCCGAATCAAGCCGTGACTTGATTCGTGGCCATGACCAATCATGATCGATCAAATAAGGTTGTGTAAGAGTGTGACTCGTTTAAAACACTGTAGTGCACCGAATTAACCCTATTCCTTTCATGCCCAATTAAAACAACTCGTACTTGATCATTTAGAGCAAACTATACCATAAGAAACTCAATTGTTATTACAACTCTTTTACTTGCATTTACATGTGTACAAGACTTGAAATTAAGTCCATATTCATGTCCTACATCCTATGTAGACCCTTGAAGAGACTTATCCAAAAGGATCACAATGGCTGACCACTATATGTACCTTCTATCCAAACGAACGACTTCAAAAACACTTCTAGGTATATCCACCGCCCCTAGTCCCAAACTTCAACTCTTATGATCTGAGATGTTAAAATCAAAGGGTGAGCTTGCATTGCTCAGTAAGTTGACAATCCATAGTTCAAACATTAAAATCCATCAGCTACAATGAAAGCTATTCGGTACAATCATTTCAATTCACAATAGAAGCAACATTCAACCACCAGGAAGTATTCATACTTACTTGTGGGCACCATATAGGTTTGCACAGGCAACAATATGACTTGATTATGCAAGATTGATGTGAATCAAGACGAGGATATCAAGAATAGAAGTCAATATCAGTTTCAAGGAAATAGGAGCTTCAAACCGACAAGAAGATTACGGAGATATGAAGTTATATTTGTTTTTATGAGCTGATTGCATATTTTGTATTATGATTTGAATATATTAGGAGAATATATTTTTGTTATATTTAGAAAATATTGTGGTTTCCTAGGAATATTCTTAAGATATCTTTTAGATATATTTAGAATATATTTACCATATCTTTAGGATAGCTGATAGGATATATTTACAAATTTTATATTTTTATTAGGAGTCTATAAATACCCAAGTGGTCACATTGTATTTTTCATTCATTCAGATAATGGATCAATAAAATGTGAGATTTTATTCTCATTGGTTCTTTTAGAACCTTTGAACTTATCGGAGTCATTCGTGGCGCTCATCCAGACGAACTTATCGGAGTAATCCGTGGCGTTCACCCCGACTTATCAATCAACCCATCCATAGTTGATTGTCGCGTCTTCACTATACCAAGGTTCTTACCTCTTCATAGGTAATGGGTCAAGGTTCCACCTTTTGAGCTTGATAAGGACACGTTCCCTGGAGACCTTATTCGTATACGGGTTTCGTCACGTGTTGGTGAGGTTCTTATCATACTTGATATTGGGTCTCATCACGTTGTTGGCGAGGTTCGCATCATTTGGAATGATGTGATCCCTGATACGAGCTCGATGGCTGCAATCAAAGTCTGTCATGATCCGATGATGAGAAGCTCGTGCACGACGAAGAAGCAGATATGGATATGCATACAAGTGATGAGCAAGCTAAATGACTCAACATTATCCATAATATTTCAAAAATGGACAAATGATGAAGGCCACATATTTCAGCCAATCATCAAGAGGGCAAGTGATTCAAGAAATATATTTCAGTTGAATGTCAAGAGTGCAAATATCTTCAAGAAATATATCTTAACAAGATGAAAGGGAAAGAATATTTTCAAGAAAGGCAATTGAGAGAACTAAAGAGGCAAGAGAAGCACAAGTTAATGCTGATATATTGAAGTTATCTACAAGAATATATCACTTTCCTCTTTTAGCAAGTGGAATATATTCCCTTTCCCTTTATTTAGTTCTGAAAATATTGTTAATATATTGTAATTTCTCTGGGATAGCACTTAGATTTGCTTTCCAATTAGTTTCCTATCCTATGAGAACCATTTAGGAAGGTTATTTTTTGATGTAATATGGCACATTGGCCTATTTAAAGGCTGGTGCTTGCCCTTGGACGATTTTGGATCAGTTTTTATTAATTAATGAAGTGTGAGATTTTATTCTCTTTGGTTCTTTGAAGAACTATTCGAACTTATCGAAGTATTCCGTGGCGTTCATCCCCGACTTATCAATCAACCCTTCCATAGTTGATTGTAGCGTCTTCACTATACCAAGGTTCTTACCTCTTTATAAGTAATGGGTCAAGGTTCCACCTTTCGAGCTTGATAAGGACACGTTTCCTGGAGACCTTAGTTGGATACGGGTTTCGTCACGAGTTGGTGAGGTTCATATCATACTTGATATTGGGTTTCATCACGGTGTTGGCGAGGTTCGCATCATTTGGTATCAGAGCCAACGTTCTAAGTCAGGTTCAATCTATCCTTTTTGTTTTTTTTTTTTTGTTTTCCTTTGTTTTCTTTCATCTTCGTTGTCTTTCTTTGTCTTCTTTCTTTTCTATTATCTTCTTGACAAAAAGTAAAAAAGAAAAAAGTAGTGGGAGAGAAAAAAAAAGGTAGCAGGAAAAAAAAGAAGCAAAAAAAAATGAAAAGAAAAGTTGCAAAATAAAAAAAGTTAAAAAAAAAAGAAGAATCAACAAGAAAAGCAGAAAGAATGTAGAAGAAGTGAGACATTAAACAAGTTGAAGAATTATTTGTCCATTCATATCGCTATCAACATCTTCATAGTCAAAGTTGTTTTGTTTTCAATTGATCTATCATTCTCTTGTCCGTAATCCCCTTATTTCGCTTGATCTTCATTACTTTGGAACTTGACCCTATTCTATTCTTTCAAATCTTGGTGAAGTCGTGGTGGATTGTTGTGGGACATTCTGATTATAGTTTGTTTAGTTCAAAAAGAACTGAAAGAGAATATACGAGTGGAAAAAGGCAAGAGTGGTGAGATTATTAGAGGGTAAAAGCCATTTGAGTGCAAACACGAGTGAATGAGTGAACATTAGTGAAACACGTGAGAGAGTGCTTGTGAGGTCCTAATATCTGTTGCAGATTCTCATCATGCCACACTATCAAGAGGAAAGCGCATTCGAAGATGTACAACTACAAACATATGTACACGAGGTTGGGAGGATGATGAGAGCTGAATTCAAACAAATCCATAAGAAGATAGATCGAATTGAGGATGAAGCAAAAAGGAAAAGCTTTCAGCTTCCATATGAAGATAAAGAATCAAGAAGACCAAGGCAGAACAATGATCTCCGTGACACAAAAGTGAAGTTTCCAACTTTCCAAGGCAAAAACGACCTCGAAGCTTATCTTTTGTGGGAGGAGGGAATGGAGATGGTCTTCAAACATCATATCTACTCTGAAAAGAAAAAGGTACAACTTGCTTCTTTTCAATTCTCCGACTATGCTGTTATTTGGTGGGATCGGATTATTACAAGTAGGAGACAGAATGGAGAGCGACCCATTGAGACATGGAGCAAGATGAAGTCAATAATGAGGCAACGATTCCTTCCAAGTTTGTATCGCTGGGAATTGCACAACAAATTGCAACATCTCACTCAAGGATCCAAGAGCGTTATTGATTATTACAAAGAGATGGAGGTTGCACTGACCCGAGCAAACATAGAGGAGGACATAGAAGTCACTATGGACAGGTTCTTACGTGGATTAAATCGTGAAATCGCTGATGAAGTGTCGATGCATTATTATGAAGAGTTCAAAGATATGTTGTTCCATGCCATAAAAGTTGAACGACGGTTGAAGCAAAGAAACACGGATGAATGGCGCACAAGCATGGCTGCAACAAGTTCTTCAAGATCAACCTGTCAGCAAGTTGAGGTCCCCTCAATGAAGATCTGTTCTGAGCCATCTATGGAAGTCAAACAAGCTGTGAGTATTACACAAATTCATGAGAACCAAAAGAATGCTCAAGAAAAAGAGTGTGATAAAAAAAGAGAGAGTGAGCAAAAGAAACAAAGTGATAAAAAGATAAATGAGTGTCAAGAAACAGAGAGCAATAAAAAAGAGAGAGAGATTGAAGTTGTGGAAAAAGAAAATGAGAGAAAAGATATGGAGGAGAGAAAAAATAAGAGTGATGTTTCATTGGTGAGTGCAAGAAAGGAAAAAGACCGTGAGATTGAGAGTTATTTAATTTTACATCAGCCCCTTATAATTAAGGAGCCGATTTTATTTACTAACAATCTTGTCGGATTCTTGCCGAGCAATATCATTTCTTATTTGCAGGAAGTCAAGGGAGTGCATCAAGGATCAAGTCCAAACCAACTAGCCATTAGAAGTAATCATAAGGAGATGAAGAAGCTTCAACTACAACCCACTGAGCAAGTGGTAAATTTACAAGCTAGTGAGTACATGAGTCCCTTTATTGTCTTAACGTTACTGGAGCATGAGGATCAAACATGGATAGGGTTTTCTGATTTTCAAGCCATCAAAAACACCATGGTCATGTGCCCTAATTCTATTCCTCATTTAGATCGCATGTTAGATGGATTTTATGATGCATGTTTGATTTCAAAGCCTAATGTGGAAAGTAAATTTCATCATGTTTGGTTGAAGGAGGGATATGAGTTCATCAATACATTCCAAATAAAACTTGATTTGTTTGACTGGTTGGTGATTCCTTTTGGATTGATTAATAGGCCTAACGTTTTCATGATACTTATGAGCCATAATTTATATGCATTTATTTATGTTGACGGCATTCATCATGATAAGAGTCTAGATAATCATGATAAATACTCAAGACTTGTTTTAGAGGCCTTAAGCAAAGAATCGTTATTTGCTAAACTTGAAACTCGAACTCTTTGTATGGATGAGATTGTGTTTATTGATTTGATTTTGAGTGCAACTGTTAATGAGAATCTTGTTGAAGAGGAAAAGGCAACCCAAGGTTGGCCAATATCTACTTTGGTAAGTCAGGTAAGTGGTTTCCATTGCTTATCTAGCTTATATTGGTACTATATTCCATGTCATATAATGGATGATGCCACACATGATGATTTGATCTTTGAAATGATTTTGAGATTACATACTGTGTTCATTTTGAGTAAAGAAGTTATGTTTTTGAACTACACTTGGAAAAATTTGAGAGACCTTGGAAACAAATTATTGTTTTTGACTTGCTATGCGAAAATTGACGCCAAAGCATGTGAAGAATATTTACCACATATTGTATTTTCTTACTACAGGTTTGACTACTCTATCACAAGATTTTCATCTTTGGAAATTTCATATGAGTTTGTTACATATATTTATCATTTGTTTGATTTATGTTTCTTTGAGTTTGTTAATTTTTATGGACAGAACAAAGTTGAAGTTGTTGAGCAAATTCCTGAGAGCAAAGTACGTAGAATTGAGATGAAAGTGAAGCATTATGAGAAACATTCAATCATTAGTAGAAAGAAGAAATTTGATTTTGATCCAGGAGGTTATGATTCATGGCACATGAGGAAGAAGAGGCTTCACGCTCAACGACATTCAAATCGACTTTCTCGTGGAGATGGATTCCAAGTCATTGAGTGCATTAATAGTGATGCCTACAACTCTGAACAACAAGGCAAGTATAATGATATTGATAATTTCAAAATTAGTAATTTATTTTCTTTTCATGTAGGTCATGATTTGAGGACAAATCCTTTTCAAGAGGAGGGGAATGATGTGATCCCTGATACGAGCTCGATGGCTGCAATCAAAGTTTGTCATGATCCGATGATGAGAAGCTCGTGCACGACGAAAAAGCAGATATGGATATGCATACAAGTGATGAGCAAGCTAAATGACTCAACATTATCCATAATATTTCAAAAATGGAGAAATGATGAAGGCCACATATTTTAGCTAATCATCAAGAGGGCAAGTGATTCAAGAAATATATTTCAGTTGAATGTCAAGAGTGCAAATATCTTCAAGAAATATATCTTAACAAGATGAAAGGGAAAGAATATTTTCAAGAAAGGCAATTGAGAGAACTAAAGAGGCAAGAGAAGCACAAGTTAATGCTGATATATTGAAGTTATCTACAAGAATATATCACTTTCCTCTTTTAGCAAGTGGAATATATTTCCTTTCCCTTTATTTAGTTCTGAAAATATTGTTAATATATTGTAATTTCTCTGAGATAGCACTTAGATTTGCTTTCCAATTAGTTTCCTATCCTATGAGAACCATTTAGGAAGGTTATTTTTTGATGTAATATTGCACATTGGCCTATTTAAAGGCTGGTGCTTGCCCTTGGACGATTTTGGATCAGTTTTTATTAATTAATGAAGTGTGAGATTTTATTCTCTTTGGTTCTTTGAAGAACTATTCGAACTTATCGGAGTATTCCGTGGCGTTCATCCCCGACTTATCAATCAACCCTTCCATAGTTGATTGTGGCGTCTTCACTATACCAAGGTTCTTACCTCTTTATAGGTAATGGGTCAAGGTTCCACCTTTCGAGCTTGATAAGGACACGTTTCCTGGAGACCTTAGTTGGATACGGGTTTCGTCACGAGTTGGTGAGGTTCATATCATACTTGATATTGGGTTTCATCACGGTGTTGGCGAGGTTCGCATCATTTGGTATCAGAGCCAACGTTCTAAGTCAGGTTCAATCTATCCTTTTTGTTTTTTTTTTGTTTTCCTTTGTTTTCTTTCATCTTCGTTGTCTTTCTTTGTCTTCTTTCTTTTCTATTATCTTCTTGACAAAAAGTAAACAAGAAAAAAGTAGTGGGAGAGAAAAAAAAAAGGTAGCAGGAAAAAAAAGAAGCAAAAAAAAAAAGAAAAGAAAAGTTGCAAAATAAAAAAAAAGTTAAAAAAAAAGAAGAATCAGCAAGAAAAGCAGAAAGAATGTAGAAGAAGTGAGACATTAAACAAGTTGAAGAATTATTTGTCCATTCATATCGCTATCAACATCTTCATAGTCAAAGTTGTTTTGTTTTCAATTGATCTATCATTCTCTTGTCCGTAATCCCCTTATTTCGCTTGATCTTCATTACTTTGGAACTTGACCCTATTCTATTCTTTCAAATCTTGGTGAAGTCGTGGTGGATTGTTGTGGGACATTCTGATTATAGTTTGTTTAGTTCAAAAAGAACTGAAAGAGAATATACGAGTGGAAAAAGGCAAGAGTGGTGAGATTATTAGAGGGTAAAAGCCATTTGAGTGCAAACACGAGTGAATGAGTGAACATTAGTGAAACACGTGAGAGAGTGCTTGTGAGGTCCTAATATCTGTTGCAGATTCTCATCATGCCACACTATCAAGAGGAAAGCGCATTCGAAGATGTACAACTACAACATATGTACACGAGGTTGGGAGGATGATGAGAGCTGAATTCAAACAAATCCATAAGAAGATAGATCGAATTGAGGATGAAGCAAAAAGAAAAGCTTTCAGCTTCCATATGAAGATAAAGAATCAAGAAGACCAAGGCAGAACAATGATCTCCGTGACACAAAAGTGAAGTTTCCAACTTTCCAAGGCAAAAAACGACCTCGAAGCTTATCTTTTGTGGGAGGAGGGAATGGAGATGGTCTTCAAACATCATATCTACTCTGAAAAGAAAAAGGTACAACTTGCTTCTTTTCAATTCTCCGACTATGCTGTTATTTGGTGGGATCGGATTATTACAAGTAGGAGACAGAATGGAGAGCGACCCATTGAGACATGGAGCAAGATGAAGTCAATAATGAGGCAACGATTCCTTCCAAGTTTGTATCGCTGGGAATTGCACAACAAATTGCAACATCTCACTCAAGGATCCAAGAGCGTTATTGATTATTACAAAGAGATGGAGGTTGCACTGACCCGAGCAAACATAGAGGAGGACATAGAAGTCACTATGGACAGGTTCTTACGTGGATTAAATCGTGAAATCGCTGATGAAGTGTCGATGCATTATTATGAAGAGTTCAAAGATATGTTGTTCCATGCCATAAAAGTTGAACGACGGTTGAAGCAAAGAAACACGGATGAATGGCGCACAAGCATGGCTGCAACAAGTTCTTCAAGATCAACCTGTCAGCAAGTTGAGGTCCCCTCAATGAAGATCTGTTCTGAGCCATCTATGGAAGTCAAACAAGCTGTGAGTATTACACAAATTCATGAGAACCAAAAGAATGCTCAAGAAAAAGAGTGTGATAAAAAAAGAGAGAGTGAGCAAAAGAAACAAAGTGATAAAAAGATAAATGAGTGTCAAGAAACAGAGAGCAATAAAAAAGAGAGAGAGATTGAAGTTGTGGAAAAAGAAAATGAGAGAAAAGATATGGAGGAGAGAAAAAATAAGAGTGATGTTTCATTGGTGAGTGCAAGAAAGGAAAAAGACCGTGAGATTGAGAGTTATCCACTCTATCAAAATTGAAGTCGGAGCTATTTCCAGGCCAAAATTAGGTGTCTACAGCTGCCCCTCTTTGAAAAGCTCGATGGCTGCAATCAACAGAGGAGACCGAAGGCAGACTCCTTCGAAGACAGACAGCCAGCAGAAGAAGATCGACACAGAAGACAGAAAAGAGACGAAGAGTAGAAAACAGAGAAGATAGACGCAGACGGAAGACAGAGTACAGAAGACCAAAGATTGACCCGAAAGAAGACAGACAGAGATGAAAGACAGACATCAGATTGGGAAGACAACACACGAATCGGGGAGATAGGGCTCAGCTCGGCAGGTCTCGATTCAGTGGTGGAGCCGTGCAAGGCAAGTCGGGGCAGAGGCTGCTGCCATGGGACCTTCGGATCAGAGACGGAGCAGCTGGGCACAGAGAGGCGTCTGCCGAAGCTGGAGGCCTCCCGACCTGAAGAAGTTGAGGACGTACAAGTCCTTTCTCTGCGTTTCTTCTCTCTTTTTTCTTTTTTTAATTTATTATTATTTTTTTGTCTTTTTCCGGGTAAAAATAAAATAAGAAATAGGAAATATGAAATAAGAAATAAAGCAGAGAAATATGAGTGATTTGGGTCAAGATCGGGTAAAACTCCCGATTGAATTTCGAAGCCTGAGATAGGTCACATCTAACAAACTCAATATCCTTCATGACGAGATCGAATTAGTCTAATTTTACCGTATTTGAGAAGTTAAATTCGATCTTATTTATCACAATTATCTACCCACACGAGGCTATCCACTCTATCAAAATTGAAGTCGGAGCTATTTCCAGGCCAAAATTAGGTGTCTACAGCTGCCCCTCTTTGAAGCGACTCTCGATGAGAAGTTAACAAGTTCGATGAGAGGGTCGATTCAAAGACGAGTATAGAACCGAATTTTGGCTCGGAAAGAAATCTACCACTCATTCACGCTCTTCTTTTCCCCCAACCTTCTACTCATTCCTTCTTTCCATTTTCAATTTTCCTATTTCCTTTTTTTTGTTTTTAATTTTCTCTTTTTCCCCTTTTTTTGTCTTTTTATTTTTTTCTCTTCTTTTTTTTTGGGCTTTGCCAATCTTTTGCTTTTTTCTTCTTTTTTTTTTTTCTTTTTCATTGTAAGTTATCACAAACACAGAGTGAGGTAAACAAAGAGGCATTTGAGCAAATGTGAACATGATCGGATGGTGGAGATGCACCTCAGGTGGGAGCAAGGCGATGAAACGCACTTCGGGCGCAAATAAGAAAGGGTCGCGACTCTGAGCGCAAATAGGAGGAAAAGTGCGGCTCTGGGCGCAAAGAAGAAAAGTGCGGCTCTGGGCGCAAAGAAGAAATGAACGCGGCTCTGGGCGCGGGGTGCGGCCTTGGGCGCAAAGGAGGAAGGTGCGGCTCTGGGCGCAAACAAGAAAAGGGCGGCTCTAGGCGCAAAGGAGAAAGAAACGCGGCTCTGGGCGTAAAGAAGAAAAGTGCGGCTCTGGGCGCAAAGAAGAAAAGTGCGGCTCTGGGCGCAAAGAAGAAATAAACGCGGTTCTAGGCGCAGGGTGCGGCTCTGGGCGCAAAGAAGAAAAGTGCGGCTCTGGGCGCAAGGAAGAAATAACTGCGGCTCTGGGCGCGGGGTGCGGCTCCGGGCGCAAGGTGTGCGGCTCCGGGCGCAAGGAAGAAATGTGCGGCCTTGGGTGCAAAGGAGAAAGAAACGCGGCTCTAGGAGCGATGTGCGGCTCTGGGCGCAAGGTGTGCGGCTCTGGGCGCAAAGAAGAAAAGGGCGGCTCTGGGCGCAAAGAAGAAAAGGGCGGCTCTGGGCGCAAAGAAGAAATAAACGCGGCTCTGGGCGCGGGGTGCGGCTCTGGGCGCAAAGAAGAAAAGTGCGGCTCTGGGCGCAAGGGAGAAACAAACGCGGCTCTGGGCGCGGAGTGCGGCTCTGGGCGCGGGGTGTGCGGCTCTGGGCGCGGGGTGCGGCTCTGGGCGCAAGGTGTGCGGCTCTGGGCGCAGGGTGTGCGGCTCTGGGCGCAAAGAAGAAATAAACGCGGCTCTGGGCGCGGGGTGCGGCTCTGGGCGCAAGGTGTGCGGCTCTGGGCGCATAGAAGAAATAAACGCGGCTCTGGGCGCGGGGTGCGGCTCTGGGCGCAAAGAAGAAATAAATGCGGCTCTGGGCGCGAGGTGCAGCTCTGGGCGCAAAGAAGAAATAAACGCGGCTCTGGGCGCGAGGGAGAGATAAACGCGGCTCTGGGCGCGGGGTGCGGCTCTGGGCGCAAAGGAGAAAAGTGCGGCTCTGGGCGCAAAGAAGAAAAGTGCGGCTTTGGGCGCAAAAGAGAAATGAACGCGGCTCTGGGCGCGGGGTGCGGCTCTGGGCGCAAGGTGTGCGGCTCTGGGCGCAAAGAAGAAATAAACGCGGCTCTGGGCGCGGGGTGCAGCTCTGGGCGCGGGGTGCAGCTCTGGGCGCAAGGTGCGCGGCTCTGGGCTCAACGAAGAAATAAACGCGGCTCTGGGTGCGAGGTGCGGCTCTGGGCGCGGGGTGCGGCTCTGGGCGCAAAGGAGAAAAGTGCGGCTCTGGGCGCAAAGAAGAAATAAACGCGGCTCGGGGCGCGGGGTGCGGCTCTGGGCGCAAAGAAGAAATAAACGCGGCTCTGGGCGCGGGGTGTGGCTCTGGGCGCGGGGTGCAGCTCTGGGCGCAAGGTGTGCGGCTCTGGGCGCAACGAAGAAATAAACGCGGCTCTGGGCGCGAGGTGCGGCTCTGGGCGCAAAAGAAGAAAAGTGCGATCTGCCATGGATTAGCATCAACTTTTGATTGTTGAGGGAGATGCATTCGAGTATGTGGCCACCACCCATGCTTCAGCATAATCATAAGAATCCTTGACTCTCAGTTGGGTCCTGATAGCACTTCCTACGTTTGCCCCATTCTCTTGAGCCTATCCTTCACTCATTTCTTCCTCGTCAATTTTTCTATTTCTTTTCTATTCTCTTTTCTTCATTTTCTCTCTTTTTTTCTTGCTTTGCTGAACCTCAAAATGCATAGTGAAGGACTTTGCTCAGCACTTTGGCCTTTCCTGCAGGGTAAACAACAAGTGATCTTATTAGTGGTTTCACTCCAAGCAATTTATAATCGCAATGAATGATGCAAATTATTAGTAAAAATGCAGGGTCCTTTGCCCTGTAACCGATCCCAGGAGTGGTTGTATTCCATTTCTCTTTTAAAGGCATGGCTGAGAGCAAGGTAGGGATCTCTAAATCCTTCCGATGTCAGGGGATAGGAGTCGTTGTGCCCCTGGATTTTTAGCATTTTCCTAGCTCGAGTTTCCTGCAAAACTTGACCAATCTTGAGTAGCTTCTCTTTGCAGAACAAATTGGGTCAAAATTTAAAAAATCGCAAACTAGAGAAACATGCCCCAGTCTTCATAACATTATTCCCGTATCAAACCTGACATCTTGAAATGAGGAGTTCCATAATTGGAATTCAAAACACCTTGAATCTCCGGCCAATGGACTTTCAAAGGGGAAAGGGCCAAGAGGGAATGTGCCAGGTCAACATGCCCCAGAAAGGGGTCCATTTAAATATGCTTTAGTGCCTACCCTCGCCAAGGCAACTTTGCATCCTGTACGACCACCCATCGGTTCAACTATCCACGGCACCATCAATTTGATTAAAATACTCCAAAAGGGTTCATCCCTTGAATGAGGACTCTTTAGAAATCCTTCCGAACTATTTGACATAGGAATTTCGCTCAATCCCTTGTCATCTGTATTCGACAAATTTCAGGCCATCACAGAAGAGTTTCCATAGAAGGGCGACCATTCCCTGTGAGAGAATCATGTCTATCGATGGGCGAATCACTTATTTCTATTTCACACTCTCTATTTTTCTTCTCTTCTTTTTTTTTTTCGCACGACGTTAAGCGTTCCGTTCTCATGGCGACCCATGTAGCAAGAATCGACCAGTGGCTCCCGTCCCAGTTGGTCCAAGGCACTAGGTGATGAAGCACCCCTCGGGTCTATCTCGAATCAACCAGCGGTAACGCCACAAGTACATATCCAAGTACGGACATTGGTACTCAACGCCTTGGCGACGCTCTCTGTTCTTTCCACTCTTTTTTTTTAAAATCGCACGACGCTAAGCGTTCCGTTCTCGTGGCGATCCATGTAGCAAGAATCGACCAGTGGCTCCCGTCCCAGTTGGTCCAAGGCACTAGGTGATGAAGCACCCCTCGGGTCTATCTCGAATCAACCAGCAGTAACGCCACAAGTACATATCCAAGTATGGACATTGGTACTCAACGCCTTGGCGACGCTCTCTGTTCTTTCCACTCTCTTTTTTTTTTAAATCGCACGACGCTAAGCGTTCCGTTCTCGTGGCGATCCATGTAGCAAGAATCGACCAGTGGCTCCCGTCCCAGTTGGTCCAAGGCACTAGGTGATGAAGCACCCCTCGGGTCTATCTCGAATCAACCAGCGGTAACACCACAAGTACATATCCAAATACGGACATTGGTACTCAACGCCTTGGCGACGCTCACCTTTTCTTTCTTTCTTTTTTCTTTTCGTTGCTCACTTATTCTTATTTTGTTTTTTTCTTTTTTTTCGCTTTGCAATTAGCCTTTCAATTTTCATTCATGCCCCACAGAGAATGGTCGCACCGTCTGATTGGGTAGCCTCTGATCACTTAGCTTCCGTCTGTCTCTTATAGAGGACTCGTTCTCGTGCAAAATTCTTACGTCAAATTGCTCTTCAGAGCTTCTTCCGAGTCCAGACACAAGGGGTGATTCAATTTCCTTTCCATAAAACTTGAGGGCAACCCGTCTTCCAGCTTTTCTTAGGGGACCGTACAGGAGTGCGTCATTGCCCCAGCAAATGGGTTTTATTATGCACTGAGGAGAATCTTTTCCTTCTTTTTCGATTTAAAATTTTTGGTGACACCTTGCCCCCTTGTCGGTCGTCATGGCATTGACTTTGGGTATTCTGAGTGGGCGTTTAGCACCTGGACTCCTCTTATTGTGTATCCTGCAATGATTATAGGAGCTCGATGAGTAATCACAATTATCTCCATGGATAAATAAAATAAAAAAAATGGAGAGGAAGTGTGCGAGTCTGGCAAGAGAGTAGGCTTGAGCCATGAGGAGATAAGCCCATTTTTCTTGAAGGCATTATTTTTTATCCCTAGCATCCCAGAATTGGGGAATTCTCTTCATTTGCATCGGTGAGGGACATCACTCCGTTGAATGGCCTGTTATTGAAGGTCGACCATTTGGGACGCTGAGGTGTACTCTTAGGTCCACGCTGGTAGTGTGCCAAGCCAGAGGTACTCGTGTATGCAGTATCACCATTTGTCGTAACATGCTTGAGTTGACCGTTCAGTCCGATCAGAGTTCACATGTGAGTAGGACTTGTACAAGACAGATGTCCATCAATTGTGCCTGCATGAAAAAAGAAAAGAGAAGAAATGAACAATGGGGAAACTAAATATGATGCATGAGAAAAATCGCTAGTGAGTTGCCATTCATATCGATATGAAGGGTCTTGACTACGTATCACGAGACGTGCTCATTTGCTGTGATATTTAGTCAAGATCCTTTTCGAATATCCCTAAGTCGTTTGACTCGTGTCCTAAGCTCATTGAGCACTTCCAACATTTGTCTCTTAGTTTTCACAAAAATCAGTGACAAAACATTTTGAAAGAAGAAAGAAAGAAAGAATTAAAAAATTTGAACCAATTTTCAGTTTTCTTTTAAATTTCTCTAGGGAAGTGCTCAATCGAACCATTTGCTCGTCACATTCGCAACTTCTTCACGGGTGTGGGCGAGATCCCCACGAACTTGGTCTCCATCCTTCTTCATGAAGATCATATCATTGAACTATGCTTCATCTTGATGCTTCTAACTTGAGGATCATCTTTTGGCTGGGATCGACAAGTTACTTCGAATTGTCGGGAGGCTCACATTCGCACGTTCCTTTCTTCATTACTTCTCTCAATCCATTACGAATCAACCAGCAAGACCTCAAGAATTCTTGTATACCATCCATTGGGTACTTCACACATGGGTCCCATCCGAAACGACTGATCGATGCTTACCTAACATGAGTCGTCGAGTCGCGGCATGCAATGAGAACGCTTCAAATGCCCGCAATGGAAAACGATTACCAGACTCCCTTGCCCTTAAGAGTTTTCAGTTTTAAATTGATCAATTTCAAGAGACCTTGGATTAATAACATTATCACTGTCGAGTTCCTCATATTATTTGTCTCTGATTTATTAACCCCATGAAAAACCTGAAATTGTTACTCATGACAGGATTCAACATAATAACTCCTTGATTCTAATAGGTTCCCTCAAAAGTTTTACACTCTTCCAATACCAAAGTTACGTCAATTCGACCTATCACTGAGGTGATGCAATTCTTATCCTTTAAGGCTTCAAGCAAATTCCCATTGGCTGACATCGTTGCCTAGGCACCTAAGACGATCGATATGAGGGCAAGCAAATTTGGACTCCATCCCCGTTCAGACGAATGAGCAAATGACCTAAGGATAAATGGCAACTCTACTAGGTTTTATTTCAAAAAAACATGATGCAAGTGCAAAAATTGAAGTCACTCCACTCACATACATAGATACGTACAATAAATTGTCCCGAAAATCCCCCAAAAATACATCAAAAGCATAAATACAGAAAAGTCCATCTATCCAAAAATGTGCTATCCCAGGGTTCATCGATTTGAAATTTATGGAACCCAAAAGTACAGGAGAGATGCCCCACTAGCCTAGAAAAGCTAACCTAGGGGCCAAAATACATTAAAATCGAAATACAGAAAAACAGCTCGATTGTCAAAATTAAAAGCACAAAAGAGATGCTTACCAATCCTAGGATCGACTAACTATCGAAATCATAAATACAAAAGAATGGTTCTCTATCCCAAAGCTAAACCATTAAAAGAAAATTACAATCGGAACGGATGATTGAAGGCTTGATGCTATGCATGTGGGCTGGGGTCTAAGGGTAGGTCTAAAGGCCCTCGATCCGCAGTGTCCTCTGTTCCCCTTTTCAAGGGTACTTCAGGCTTTCAGATCGAGCAGAGGTGTTTCAGAGCCGTTTCCGGTGGGAAAGCCCACGACAGGCGTACTCCTACTAGCCCCCTCCTAGGTAAATCCTACGATCCGGGTTCGATCGTTATTTAAGGTATGCAAAGTCATGTATAATATGCACAAGTATCCACCAATCAAAAGAGCATTTATATACATCACAATATGAATAAAGAACATATATAAAACAAGGCAAATATAGAAAACATAATCAAAACGGGCCCGAACCCTCTTACTTGATTTTCCCCAGCGGAGTCGCCAAGCTGTCGCACCCCGAAATCGAGAAGTTCCGCAGGCTGTCTCGCGACGTCATGGTCATCAATGAATATATAAAAGGAGTCGCCACTAATCGTTTAAGGAACTAGTCCTAAGGTCGATCAGAAACCCATTATTTACCTAAGGGAGCATGACACTAACCACCTAGGTTTTTATTAGTCGGTCTCGAACCAAAGTTTGGATCCGGGGGTTCTATTACGTTCGAAAGGCTCGCAAGCCAGTCGACACGCCCTAAAATCGGTACCCTAGTGCTTCTAAGCTTGCCTTGTTTTATTTAAGTCCAATTCTTACCCTATTCGAAATATGGATCAACGGATGGACACAAAAATACTAACCAAAATCATGACCCAATTTGCATACGCCAAATATCAAGTAATTCATGAAAGGACCATTCATTTGACTTAGGGAACAACATAGATAATGTCACAGTTCAATATACCACGAGTCAAGCATATAAGGCACAATGAAAGACAACTCGAGGTGGATTCACTTTGTAAGCCTAGACCCAAGATTTAAAGCTAAAGAATAGTTCGAAACAAACCTCAAACAATCACAAACTGAGGCAGTGAGTGATAGCTCCAAAACCCTATGTTAGGAGCCTCTAAATGATACGAATAAGTACTAGACAACCACCAAATTGCAGCAGCTTTTGACAGCCATATAACTGGAAGTTAAGAACTAGGGAATGGCCATAAGCGAGGATCAACCATCCAGAAAATGGGGCAGCAGCAATGACAAGCGTGTTAGGGCTCTAATCTCTTAAAAAATGTCATCAAAGATAGGAGAAATCGTCGAGCAAGGTGTTGCTGCAGCCATGGACTTTCAACGGCTTCATTTTGATCCAAAAATGTCATGGAAACAAAGAAGAACACAGCAGCAAAAAGCAGCAGCAAAGGCTAACAAAACAGCGCTCTAATCTCCACAAAACCGATATGGCAAGTGGGAGAAATCATCGAACAAGGAGCTGCAGAAACTATGGACTTTAACAGCCATGTTTCCTATCAAAGATCATCGTTAAATCAAAGGGGAAACAGAACAAAGAGCTTGCTGCAAAGACGAAGCAAAACAGCCCCCATTTTGGGAAATGGCATCGAAATCATGGCATATAACCGCATAAGCACCAGCTACAACCACAGAAACAAAATAAACCCGTTTTCTTTCAAAACTGCCATGAAGACAAAGGAAAGCTCCCAGCAAATGGCTGCTGCAAAGGCCGGAAAACTAAGGCTCGAATCTCCTAGAAACAGCAATTAAAAGTGGGAGAAATCATCGAGCAGATGGCTGCTGCAGCCATGGACGTTATTCAGTCTTGTTTTCCTTGGAAATGAAGTGAAAATCAGGAGAAAATGTGCAGCAAAGAGCTGCTGTCACAACGGATAGAAGATCGCTCTATTCCCATGAGAAATCGCGTGGAACTTGAGAAATCCTTGAGCAATTACCAGCAGCCCCCATGGACACAAAACATCACTTTTTTCCCACCGAAATTGCCATTAAAACCCAGGGAATACGACGCGAATAGCTGCTGCAACAACTTATGAAAGATCGCCCTATTTCCCTCGGAAAATGCATTCAAAGCAAGGAGAACATCGAACAAAAGGCAGCTAACAGCAGTGGGCAGCAGTAAACAGCACTTAATGGCAACATTGCAGCGAAGAAACAGTGGCTAACGGCCTATACTGCACAAGACAGCAAC